>CAEFZX010019685.1:0-84226 GCA_903066825.1 Alfaro cultratus | reverse complement strand
AAAGGTCAAAGATGTTATTATCTTTCTTCTTCTCTTCTTGACATCATAAAAATTTTATGTTACTTTCCCTACAGCAGCACAACTAGATAAGATTATGCTTGGAGTAGCTCTGAGGAACTAGTTTTTTGAAATGTTTGCTCACACTGACCCTATAAGCATGCATGCATGTATGACCCGCCCTTTACTGTCTACTTGTGTCTCTCACATCCTTTCACTTTTTAGCCTGTTTAAATACTCCCACTAGTACTTGTGTGCAGATTTCTTGTGACCTCAAAAATGTTGAACTTCGGATGACAGATCTCTGGGGGTTGGACTACTCTTGTCTCTCTCTTCACTCTAGTTAAAGATTGCCAAAAGTTTCAGCCAGTAATTGTTGTTGAGCAGACTCTTTCATGGCAGAAAAATAAACCTTTGAAAATGTTTATGTGTAAAAGGCCAGGAGAGGGAGTTAAGGCAACAGACAATTGTTTAGAGTCAAAAATTGCATTGTGGATTTGAAGTAAAGCATTATAATCAGCACATTCTAAAATACAAAAGCTACTTTTATGCCTTTGAGTTATAAAAGGCATAACTGAGAAAAAGGAATATATGTTTTGTTTTTTTTTCATTTTTCTCACTTTATTGTTGCACTTGTTTCTCTACAATAGTTGCCCAAATCTTATGCAATGTGTCTTTAATTTAATAAAGTCAATTATGCAGTGGGGTAATAACCAGCGATAGACCAATTAACTGGTCAGAGATTAGAATCAGATCATTTTTCCTAGGTAGGCCAATATATCTTCAGCTGAAGACATCCTTTTTCAAAGGTTATTTTCCTTGAGATCTTTTACTCTTATTCTGATTTTATTTATCTTCATTATTTAATTTGCAGGCTTGTCTTTCCAATCGCTTTTATTTGTATTTTAATTTTTCTTATTGCCATCTCCTGGATAACATCACCAGTTGTTGGCAAGCACTGCAAAATAAAGGTAAAGATAAAGATAAAGGCTTAACTGTGTTCATACTCTGAATTTATCATATCATTTTAGACTAAAGCTTTTCTTGTGCAAGAATCATTAGAAATTTCCATGCACACTCAAGCTCTTGTTGTGAGTTGATCCATGTCAGAGATGCACCAACTTCCTCAACAGTGAACGGCAACCAGACCTACTCTATTTGCCGACGAGTTTATGATAAAAGAAAATGTAATGGTAATTGAGTTTTTTTTTTTTTTTAATCTGTTGCTTAACGTAGCGATATAAATTATAGAAGAAAGGGAACTAAATAATTATGTCTATGCAATTGACATATAGGTGTAGGATAGTCTATTCTTGTTTAACTGATTAAAAACAAATTGTGAAACGTCAGATATACAGTTTGTTATTAAAGAAATGTGTTTATTTCCTGATAGGTCAAGGAGGAGTTGCAAGATAAAATAATTTAACTTGTGAATACACAAACCTTCCCAAACATACCAGAGTCGTTTCGTAAACTCAGCAAGGTGTGGTTTCAGTCCAAAAAGCAGTTCGCTTCCGTCTATTCACAGAACACCATTATCTGCGCAACAGGAGACGGGGCGGAGAAAAGCGCACGGGTTGTCCGCTCTCCGGACAGCAAGAGCCGAAACAACCGGGGAAATTTACTAAATACCCCTTATTACAACAGAAAAAAACCTAACTACCAGCAACATGAATTTATATGGCTCTGAGCCTAATCTGGCCAGTGTAGGACAGAGGAGCAGCTCCCGACAGAACTTATTCGTCGGAGGAAACGGCTACCAGACAGAGTTCCAGCAAATGGAGCCTGGATACCAAACCTACACCAGCAGGTCCTCCATGCACGGCGGCATGAAGATCATCTCTGCCGGTGGCATTGGAGGTGGAGTACAGAGGTCAGTGCTCACATGTTGTATGACTCTATGCTAAAAGGTAAAAAGTGAACAGAATACTTTCTTAACATATTCACATAATGTTTTAGGGGTATTAAATATTGTCCGTTTGCAAAGAAGAGTATATCTTATTTATTTATATAAGTCCTAAAGCCAAAACAAGCTCAAGTCCTAGTTGTACGGTAACTACAATAATTTCCATTAAACTAGGAGCACAAACTTTCATGTTTGGATTATTATTGTATTTATAATTATTTCTGTAGCTGATCATCTGTACAGATGATCAGCTGAAATGAATCTTAATTTCATCATTCTTGATCTGTTGCACAATATGAAAACAAAAGTAACCTTAAGTACAGTCTTTTGTCCTTATAGAGTGATGTCAGCTTAATTATGGCAAAAAACCGCCCATAAAATTAACGTTTATATTTATCCATTTTGTATAGTTACAGATAATTATTTGTTTATTGTGAACCTTTGGTGACCTTTGTGTGTGGACTAAAATTGCAAGTTTGTCACAGTACAGTACAGAAACTATTCCATTATAACTTTTGTTGCTAAGCCTTTTACTTTAAGAAATTTTGACCAAATGTTTCTGCTTTGTTTCAAGGTTTTTAAAAAAAAGCTTTGTAACTTATTTACTATTATAACTATGCATATCTTCTAGCTTTCAGTTGTTTTTTTCGTGTAGCTTTTGTTTTCCTTCCTCAACCTTTTGCCTATTGACTGTAATGGATTAAAATCCAAGTTTGTCAAAGCAGAACAGAAGCTTTATTATAACTTTATCACTCAAAACTTTCTTTGATTCAAGCTTTAAAAATAATGAAATTCAACAACCTGCTATCTATATTTGCAACGTCTGTCTCATAAGTGATTTAATAATACTGTTTTAATCATAAGTCTATTTTCTTCTTCCCATGGTCAGTGTGCAAAATATTCAGCAAACAGCTAGTTTCCTGTCAAACCAATGTTTTGAATTGTTGGAGAAAGCAAATAAGATCATCGACATTGTAAGTATAATATATCAATCTCTAAATAGCTAAAATATTACTATTTGTCAAAGTTCTTACTTCAACAAGGTACAAATAGAGGATGTTTATAATGAGGTGTTGGTGTTAGAAATAACCAGTATTATAGGAGTATAATCTTGCAGCGCAACAGACTTTCTATGGTTTCCTTTCAGGGAGCCTCACCAGCTGAAGCAGAGCTGTGTCTGCTGAAGGCTGCAGAAAATATTGAGAAGCTGAAGGGCTATGGCCGCGAGATGCAAGAAATGCGTATACCATCTGATATTCCACAAACGTAAGACCAGACATAATCTTTGTGTTGTGTGGTTGACTTCTGAGATCTTTTTATCCTTATCTGACTATTTCTTTATGTCTCCACAGTGTTGATTTTTTACAACAACAGCATTCTATGCTCAGACACAAATTTGGTGGGTATGGGACTATGAAAAGTCACAAAGTCAGTGTGAGCAGTGGTGCCAGTGTGGGCAGTGATGGCGGGCGATTCTTCAATGACGCCATTGGCTGGATAACACAGCAGAAGGTGAGTTCTGTTACGTGTGAAAATACTGCAGTTTAAGTTTACACATTTATTTCTCATTTCTAAAGCAATCATGAAGATATTACTCTTTATTGTATTTCTTGGCACTAGATGTGTTAAAAATCTTGGAAAATAAGTGTGGGAATTATTAACTTTTATGTCCAGGATATGCGGATGAAAAGCCAGTGAACTAGTTTGTACAGTTTTTATTCTCTGCTGTGGAAGTCAGAAGAGTGGATAAACTTCCCCTAACATTTATCCTACCCTACTGTAACTGAAACCATCTGAACTCAGTGCCAAAACCTGATCCGTGAGTGAAAGAGGCTAAGAGAATTGGTGGAGGATTCAAACAAAGGAGTAGCTGGAGAAAAAAAAAAAAAAGAAAGAGAGAGAGAGTTTGCTTTTGCATGAAGCTCACAGGGTTTTTTAAAGGCAACGCAGAAGTGAAAATAAAGGAGTGATTGAAGCAGGATAGAAAGTGGGAGTGAAGAAGTGTGATATGTTGCACTTTCCTCTGAGTTGGTTCGTCAGAGACAGGGCAGCCCATTTGACCTGTAGTATGTTCATGGGAAAACGCATTTCTGCTCATTTGCTCGTCAACACTCCACCTTCTCACAAACACACCCTGTCATTCTGTCACCACTTACAGCCTCACCCTTCTGAATCTTACCACACGCGTTCCTGCCATTACCACATGTCTAACTTTTTTTTTTTTTTCATTCCCCAGCTTGTATTCCTTAAGTTCAGAGCAGATAGATAACTTTTAGTTTGCACTGTTGGTTGTCAGTGTTGCATTTCAAAAGATAATTTTGCTGATATGTCAAAGTGGCACATTACCTTTGCTGCTGCAAGTTTGGTTTGTCCTGTGTAGCACTGGACAAGTATTCACAAGGGGAAAAAAAGGGAGTGGCGAGCAAACAAAAGCCCTGACAGAGTAGGGTGAAAAAAAATACAGAGTGCAGAACTGGGATGGGCTGAGGTTGTGTGCTGGCTGAGCTCCTATCGAAGTTGAGGACTGCAGACAAGGAGGGCATAGTTGGAATAGTTTCCTGCTTAACAAAAACCTAATGATTATTTGCTGACACCTAGAGGGCAAAAAGGAAAAAGACAATTGAGTTTTGCTGATGGGTTTTGTTATAAAAGTATAAGTAGTTAATGTCTTACCTGTAACCGTTCTGATGTTTTTATTCAGTATAAATCAAAATCTAAAACAGGTACAGTCTAAAAAACATTATAGCAGATTAGACTTGTTAACCTTTAAACCATCTTCATATTTCATTGACTGGAGTTTTCAACAGATGCTCATGAGTAATTGCACCAAAATGGTTGCATTTGAACATTCCAGATGAAAAACAAGCCACAAAATTTTATTTTAGCTTAAATACATTGCAGCTTGTTCCTTTTTTTTTTTATTATTATTATTTCTTTATTTTTTTACAAATTATGGAGTTTACACTTGTATCTCTGACTAGATATGCTTTACATGTTTTGTTCCCAACAAGTCTTTAGCACAGAAGATTATTGGTAACACACTGCCTCTTATCTCCAATATACTGTGTAAATAATCATAGGATTCTGTGTTGAAAGCTTCAAATGCAAACTTGATGAGTTCTGTTCATAATGACCTTTCTGAGACTAACTAGACAAATCTGTGTTGGTCTCCAGGACCAACTAATCTCAAATTAGACTTACTGAGCTGAATAAAATTACCAGACACACCTAAATCAAGAATCTACTGAAAATACAAACTTAATGTCACAATAAAAAAAAAAATCACATTCAATGTACTATGACAGTTATATATTAAATGCTTCAAAGGATTTGAACAAAAAATAGCTGAATTATCTTTTCAAGACACTACCTCAAATCTATTAATTATCTAAAATATTCAATTAGTGGACATCATTTGAAAATACCCAAACATAAATTTTACTCACCTCAAAAATGTCCAAAAATATGAAAAGCAATAGCAAAAGTACTAATGATGCGATTGTCATTTTCAATTTGATAGCGCATGATTGAGACAGCTACATTCGGAGAAGACTCCAACACCATAGAAAACCAAATAGTAGCCCACGGCAAAGTCCACAGCTCCATCCAAACAAGTCTAGAAGTAAGGCGTGCCAAAGACGATCTGGTAAGTTATATTTTTTTGAAATAGAAGCTTTTTTTTTCTCTCGCATAGGCATGGGTTGGTACTAGATTTTTACGAGTATGATTACCTTGAGTGAAAATATTCAGATTCTGCTGAATATTGAGTGAAAATATATTTAAAAAATTATATATTTATATTTTATATAAATATATAAAGCCATTTATGAATGCATATATATATATATATATATATATAGTTCAGCAAAAATACTGTATTAATGTCATAGAACGTACTAGAAGTTTTTCATTATTTTGTGCTAGAATATTGTTCCTTTTTGCTGTCCAAGTAAATTGAACTGATTAACTCAGCATGTACCGGTAGAGCTTGTTTGTTAGTTACATGTTTAACAAACATCCTGCTTGTAACATGCTAACATAGTTAGCTTAGCAAAGGTAATAGGAAGTGGTTCTTCCATTTTCGCATGATGGCTTTAATTTTTATCTTATAAGTGAGACAAAAGAAATTGTATAGGGCCAGCACTATGTTTTATGTTCTACGTAACTGGAGAAAAACTCCTTTATTCCAGCACTATTGCCGACAACTCATTAAAGTGGTTTTTGGTTAACAAAAAGACCTTGAAACCATCACTTTTTAAACCCTCCAAATGTCTAGGACCAGTCCATGCCTACTATTTAGTATGTTCCCCTGTTCTGTTTGTGGCTAACACCTGAGCAAAATTGTGAACTACTTTCCAGATGACAATGGGCAATAAGTACCACCTCAACATCCTGGACCAAGAAATGGATACCCTCCAGGTAGAGAAAAGCCCTTTAAGCACAAATAGCATTTTGTCAAATGTAGCATTTTTTTTTCCGCTTTGTTGTAGTTTTAATTCTATCCATAAACTTGCCATGTGTTTGTCGTAGAAAATGTCCAGCAATCGCCTCAACCAACTCCGTGACCTTCAGAACATCATCGAGGAAGTCTCTCGAGCCATCATGTGGGTTAATGGAAGAGAGGAGGAGGAGCTAATGTTTGACTGGGGAGATAAAAACATCGACCAGTACATACCCAGGAAGCAGGAGAGCTACTCTGTGAGAATCTCAAACTGAGTATTTTTTATTATTATTATTGATATCTGTTGTAAATTTATTTGCATTGTTTATGGTGGGACTGTTTTGGACTTTATCTTTCTGTTTATACAACAGAAACTGATGAGTGACTTGGAGGAGAAGGAGAAGGAGTTAAACAGGTTGAAGATTAAATCTGGTGGCCTCTTGAACAGCAACCACCCAGCTAAAGATAAGATTGAGGTAACGGTTATTGGCATTTGGACTGTATTTTGATCAATTTAAAAAAATATATATATTTAATGTTTGAATGAATGACTTGGCACCCTACAGGCCTATGTGGACACCCTACAGACACAGTGGAGCTGGCTTCTCCAGATCACAAAGTGCATCCAAGTTCATCTTAAGGAAAATTCTGCCTACAGCCAAGTATGACTTTAAAGTTTCTGTTTGCTTTGTGGAAATAGTGCCTTGTATGTTTTCATTTAAACAAACTTTTTTTTTCTTCAGTTTTTCAAGGAGGCCAATGAAACATATGCAAAGCTTCAGAAGCAACATGACACCATCAAGAGCAAATTCATATGTGACAAGAATACCCGTGTGGAGAACCTTGTCGAACTCCTGAAAAATCTGGAGGTATCTTGGTTCTCCATTAATTATACTTTCCCTGTGCATTGGACAAAGCAAAAAATGTGCATGCCTCTTAAACTTGTTCGGAAAGCCTTTATCCTTTTAACTTTTGAGTCTGGCTGCATTTATTTAGTATAGTTTTGAGCATAATTTGATTTCACAAAGTTACTGTAAAAAGAGTCTAAGCTTAAAATGAAAAATTTTCAATACAGAGAGAGAAAGAGCGGATAATGGAGAATAAGAGGCAGGTCCAGAGTCTGGTCAACAAGTCGCAGTCCATTGTCAGGCTGAAGCCTCGAAATCCCGAGGAGAAAAGCACCAGCCCCATCATGGTTCAGGCCTTGTGTGACTTTAAGCAAGACCAGGTTGGACATATGAATTCTTCAGCTCTATAATTTGCATAACCATACACCAAGTATAACAAAGGTATAGTAAATTTAGTAAAGCTCATTCTTTTTATTATTTTATCTTATGTTTTCAGAAAAGTATATTGAAAGACAACCAGGGCATCCTGAAAGACAACTCTCAGCGCAGCAAGTGGCTTGTAACAGGACCTGGAGGTCTTGACATGTGGATTCCCTCTGTATGCCTGCTCATCCCTCCTCCAAATCCTCTCAGCATCGGAATTGCTAAAAAGTAAGAAACTGCACATCTATGAGAAAGAACGTGATTTAAATTTGGTGGTTAGGCTTGTTAAAATCTGTGCTGTGTTTACATAACAATGGTTCAGAGTCTTTTTGTTCCAGAGACCCTCTCCTCCTTCATTGATTTAAAACTTACAACCTCCTTCCCACTTTTGAGGTTACATGCACACTCATACTTGTTCATATGTGCCTCCATGACCACTTTATAGAAACTGCTCATTTTATTATTTCTACATCAGTAAACTAATCCAGATATTATATTTTTCAAAAACAGTCACCTTGATCTTTTATACTTCTGACCAGGGACCAGAATTAGATGCTGTTTTCTATAGTGACAAGGAGCTCAACTCCCTGATTTGCAGAAATTGCTGAATGATAATCTAAAGTAGTTTGTCTGAACTCAATCTAAAAATTTTTTGCTTAATCATCCTCCTGGAAATTCTCTCACTTCACCAGATATCAGACCATTCTCTCAATTTCAATCCACAGGCTATAAGTCTGTTGTGATCAACTGAAAGTGCAAGCACCAAAATGCACTCACTGTTTTATCATCCATGACCCCCCCCCCACTCCCACCCCTTATGTGACACTTTCAACTCCAGTTCTTAAATCTTGTTCGATTTAGAATATCCGCTTGTTGGTTTCAGTGTAAATACGTTCTTAAAAAAGCCCAATCTGCCTATTCCAATTTTGGCCGATGCTGATTTTTTTTGTATGGAATGTTGCTAATGTGACTTTTGTTAACTGCAAACATGCAGACATAACCTGGTGGGTGGGTCCGTCAGTTAGCCCTCTCTCACCACAGAGCAAATGAGGATAGTGGTTGATTTTTAGAACTTTGCCAAGGAAGATAAGATCAGTGGATAAGATGGGCTTCACATGTAAGCATAAGTTGGTCATCAGCCCCTCAAAATTAAGGAAATCAGGGTTGATTTATCACCTGGCCAATTTATTAGTGCACCCTAATTATAATGTAGTTATATTTATTATTCTATATACTTTAATTCAATGTATACACTTGGAATGAGTCAATGATTTGTTTAAAAGCAGAATTTGCAGCACTTAGCATTTCATTGTCCTTTCATTATTATTTATAAAATTATTTTATCAGTGTCTGTGGTATTACAGTGGGCAGAAAATTAATGGTTCATAGAGTAGTTCATATTACATATCAGGAATGACTGTGTGTCCTTTTACCAGAAATGAGCAGTACTATGAAGCCATCATGGGCATTTGGAATCAGCTCTTCATCAACATCAAGAGTCTCATCTCCTGGCAGTACTGTATCAGAGACGTCAACTATATCAACTCCCTCACAATCAGCATGGTAAGACGTTAAGAATAAAATATTTCAAAATGAGTGAACACACATTTGGTGAAACTGAATTTTAAACTCCATTTATTGCTTTTGTTTTATCTGAATCACTCTAGGTTCTCACACACATCCTAACCTTCCTCCCTCTCTTTTAGCTGTCGAAGATGCATCCTGACGAATACCGCGAGTTGGTCAAAAATATGGAGATCCATTACCAAGAGTTCATGCGTAGCAGCCAGGGATCTGAAATGTTTGGGGAAGAAGATAGGAAAACCATTCAGGGCCACTATAACAAGGCTCAAGAGCACTACGATACTCTGATTATCCAGCTGCCCAATTATAGTAAGGAGGAATTCTGTTGATTCTGCTTTGAACGCTCAGTTAATTTTCAGGGTGTAATTGTAGAATAATTCAGACCATAGAATGGAGCACAACATTAGAGAAACTCTTTAGCCTATTTGACTGGCTAGCTTTGATTCCCTTGTTTTACAAATACTAACCTTGATTTACATTTAATTATTTTTCACAGCTGCGCTTTAAAATATAGGAATAGTGATTTCAGAAAAACATTAGTAATATGTTGTGTTGTTACTTCTAATACATAAGTATTAATTATTAATTATATTAGTAATCATGGATTATGTGAAACTGTGATCTTTTTTATTAAATGGTATATTTAAAGAAAAGTTTACACTTTTCTTTTGCACACTTAATCTGTTTTCTCTGCTTTTCCAAAATAACAACTGGGATACAATACAAAACAGTATATTTCTGTTTTGTTGAATCATTATTTAGTTAGAAATTATGAAAATCTCAGTTTTTCTAGTATTAATTAGCATCTTTTTTGCTTTGCATTAAAGGGAAAGAAGAGGTAAAGATTGAAACAACCGAAAAGGATTCGGGACAAATCAAAGTCCCTGCTAAACAGCCGACCAAAACCAACACTGTCATCAGCCTTTCGTTGCTTAGCAATCTGCAAGAAATCCGTCGCAGGCTGGAAATGGCTGAATCTGACCTCACTGACCATCTCCATATTCCACTTGGAGAAAACAGTGTGCATGAGTGCTCAGTGTACATTCAGAAGCTACACGTATGTTGCCCTTTATTTATATTGCAAATTACTTGAACGCAGATGTACAGAACTGATCAGAAGAAATTTGATAGCTAGTTTCACGACTCAAACATGTTGTATTTACTAATTTTAAGTAAATGTCACCAAACACTGATTTCCAGGGCGTGAACCAAGACCTGGATTCAATTTACAATGATTATCTGCACCTAAGAGAAATGATTACAAAGCAGCTAAATGGGCTCCCTGCAGACTCAGAGCAGGCCAAGTTCCTCCGTTCCGAACTGGAGATAGTCAACCACAAATTAGGAGAATTGCAGCATCTTAACAAAGTCTACCTTGACAGGTGTAGTATTTTTTTGGCCAGCTGATCTGATCTGAAGCTAAAGTTAGGTTAATCTTCTTACGTGCTTTTTTAATGTATTGTGTCCACAACAGATTGAATGCACTCAAGGACCTGCTACAAAAATTTCTCCAGGCTGAGGATTTTATTAAAGTTTACGAGATCCGCCTGATGGAGAAGGAGACCAGTTCTGATGACCCTCAAGAACTGGAAATCCATTGGAGTGCTCTAAGGGTATGAGGCATCTGTTTTGATATGTAATTTATTTTCTCCTTGCGAGTTTTAAACCTTGCTTTTTTTCTAAATATATTAGTTATTCAGATGGGTTAGATCTTTTATTTTATTCTTTTGCACTCACCACAACAATGACACTGGATTAAAAGTTGTTTGTACTGGACTTTGTTTTACTGTTTGTGCTTCTTAATTATTTACTCTATATATTTCAGATGAATATCTTAAAAAGTATAGAATTTAGCATCTTCGATGCTGTTTTTTATGCAAAACATAAAGCAGTAGTATACAATAGTTTAGTATATAGTATAAAATAGATACAAATCTCAAAATTTTATGTCCTAACCATAAAAATAAATAGTTCTATATTAAGAGCAGTGTAACACTACTATTGTTGGCAGTAGTTCTAGTACATCTGCTGCTATTGTTAATACTATTATTAATAGTAGTAGTAATAGTATTGCTAGTAGTGGTACTCCTAATACTAAGAAGTTATAATTTGGGAGATGTTAAGTAATACTTTTTTAAAGTATTGTTACATTTACTTTTATTGTCATCATTATCAATTTTAACCTAGAGAAAAAAACTCCTCAAAATCAAGTGCTTTCATCAATCATAGTAAAAAGGTTTGGATAATTGCCAGGCATTTACCTCAAAAACCTCAAAAACACAAACATTTGTACTTTTCACTTTTAGTTGTAAAACCAAAGGATATTAATGACCTTGTTGTGTGAATCTCTATTACAGAGCATGAAGAGTGAACTTGATCAAAGACGGGATCTGCTGACTTCCATGGAGTCTGACCTGGCCAAGGCACAGTACAGCAACAACCAGATTTCCGATTCTTTCCACAAATGTGATGTGGATTTGTCCAAGTACTCTGAGCTTATGAACCAGCTGTCCAATCGCTGGCGCCAAATCCAAAAGCAGATCGATATCAGGTACAACAAAGTTGTCTGGTCACAATGATGCATTTGTTATTGCCAGTAACAGGACTGACTAAAGCATCCTTCCATCTCTTCCTCTTCCTGCCTTAGACTGTCGGACCTGGAAAAACAAAAGCAGCAGTTAACACAATATCAGCAGGGAAGAAATTTGATGGAGCAGTGGATAGACAATACCAGGAAACGGCAGGAGACCCTTAAGATGGCCAATATCACCGACAGGCAGACTCTTACGGACCACATCAACCAACAAAAGGCATGCTTTTCCATGTTTACCAAAACTATCGTAACAAATGTTTGTAGGTGGTTTTCCATTTGAGGGAGGTATGTTGGCTCAACCTAAAGTCAATAAGGTTTTTTTCAGACTAGCTGTAAATGAAACTGATTGTTTTATTTGATAAACAGTATCCATCATTTCTAGTGTGTGTATTATTTCCTGCTCAAACTGACTGAATAATGTCAAAAATAATACAAATATAGATGTCCAATTCTATGTACGTATATAAAAGCCAGTGAGACATATACCTCTGTTAGACTCAGAGCAATGTGTTTGATTCATTGGTACAAGCTCAGGAGAATATCAGAATGGATTATATGATAAAGTAAAATTAGGTAAACACAACCTAGAAGCATGGTGAAGTAGAGTGACATAAATGTACTTTTGGGATCATCTGTAGATGAGAGCTTCCAAACTCAAAATCAAATTGACTCCTAAATGTCAATCTGATTGTGATCAATTAGAAATGCAAATACCTGTGAGCAGAGGTGCGTTTTCTAGTGCAGCACACGTAGAAAGTGCAGGATAATTACAATTTAGGGAATTTAGAATATGTAGTGGGGGGAATTGTTTAAGTGCATCATATTGTTTCACAAATTTAAATAAAACACCACAAACCAGAAACAAAGTTACCACATGCAACATTTCTGAAATTAAAGGGAACATTTTTCCTTTTTTTGTTGGTTTGAATAGGCTCTTCACAATGAAATCAAGAACAGGAAGGACAGATTGGATGATGTGCTAAGGAATGCGGACACCTGTGCTACCTCCATAAAGGTAATTGGTTTGCTTCTTCTTGAAATCTGTCTTGATGAAAAGCAAAAAAAAAAAAAAGGTATAAATAACACTGGCTTTGATGTTTTCAGAATTATGAGCTGGAGCTGGCTTCTTACAGCTCCGGACTGGGAACTTTGCTTAATGTCCCAGTGAAGAGAACTTTGCTTCAATCCCCTGCTTCTTCTGTCAGAAGAGAAGTAAGCAGCAACATTCTTTTAAAATTATCTCATAACTTTGGATTTTCATATTTATTGTGTGATCAAATTTAAGAAATATATTCAGCTTATAAATGCTATATTTAGAAGCACTTGTGCATTTTGTAAAATGAGTGCATTCTAAATAATTTTTTATTCACAAATTAAAAATGAAATTCCACACAAATGAAAATAAAAAATGATTGATTGTTTTTTATCAGTGGTAATTATAATCTAATTACTATTCCAAGGCTGGTGAACTTCAGACACATTACATCGAGCTGCTTACCCGCTCCAGCGATTATTACAAGTTCCTGGGTGACTTGGGGAAGAACATAGATGAGCTTAAGGTTGGCATCAGATTTTCTTTGTACAACAATTATGCATTTTTTTCAATATATGGAACATCTTTGTAAAGGTTACATACCAGAGAGACATTTACTTGATCAAATAGGTTTGAAGTAAATCTGACTAAGCTTGTCTTGCTTAATCTGTCATCAGCTAAGGAACACCAGGATTGAGTTGCTAGAGGAGCAACTGAGGCGTCTACAAGATGAACTTGAAGATCACAAACAAAAAAATGGCTCTTTGGAGGGTACTTTGGCCAACTACAAGATGGAGCTCAGTCAGGCTAAAGATGAACTCATTTCAGTGCAAGAAGTGAAGAGAACCACAGTAATGCAGGTTAACGCTGCTAAAGAGAACCTTGATAGCACACAAGGCCAGATGCAACTTTTAACTGAAGAACTAAGCCGTATTAAATATCAGCTTGAGGAGGAAAAGAGGAAAAGAAAGCTTGCAGAAGAGCGCTTCACAAGTCACCAACAAGAGTGTGATGCATCAACTCGTTCCAGAATGCAGGAACTGGATGCCGTCAACTGGACAAAGATAAACCTAGAGAAGTCGGTGAAGGATAAAGAACATGAAATTGAGAGACTTAGGATGCAACTGGAGGAGGAAGAAAGGCGTCGTCAAAAAGTCGAGTCAGATATATCAAAGGTAAGAACACAATGCACCCAGGAGATCAATCAACTCAAACAGACATATGAGACAGAGATCCAAGTCAGCAAGACCACCATTCTGAAAGTGTCCCAGCAGAAAGATGAGGATTCATCACAGTTAAGGCTGCAAGTTGACCGGCTCACAGACGAGAAGAGAAATCTGGAAGAGGAGCTCAGGAGGCAGAGACAGTCCATTGCTGTCATTGAAATGCATAAAAGCAAGGCAGAGCAGGAAGCCAGCCAGCAGACGGCCTCAGTGAATGAAGCGACAAGGATTCGCACTAATTTGGAGCTGCAATTGAGAAAGCTCCAGCAGCAGAGAGATGAAGAAAACCTGAAATTACAGGAATCCAACAGAAACAGTCAGGAAAAGTCCAGGCAAATCAGTGAGCTAGCATTTAGCCTGCAAGAAGAGGAGAAAAAGAGGAGAGCTCTGGAACTGGAGTTCAGTCAACTGAAGAAAGCCAAAGCAGAACTCATGGCAAAGAACAGCGCTTACCTTGAGACAATTAACACACTTAAAGGGGCTGAGCAGGAAATCCACATCACCCGAGTGGAGTTGGAAAAGCAGACCAGTGAGAAAACCAAGGCAGAGCAGAGTTCTGCCAGGCTTCAGAGTCGTATCAGGGAACTTCAGTGCTCTCTGGATGGGGTGGAAGCTGAGCTGGACAAGCAAAAGAAGGCGACCCAAGAGGAGTTCACTCGTCGGAAGCGAATGGAGGCGGAGTTAGAGAGGATGACACGTACGTGCAGAGAGCATACCACTACAATCAACTCAATGAAATCAGTTCAGATAGAGGTCACAAACACTGGGAGAAAGTATGAGCAAGATATCAAGGCTCTCCAAGAGAAACTGGACAGGAGTTTAAGGGATTGTAAAGTCACCAAAGAAGAACTGACAGAAGTGACAAATGAACTGAAAATACTAAAACAAAAACTCCAGCAAGAGCAGGTGCGAGTTCATGAGCTCAACCAGCGCAATGAAAGCTTGTACAAAACCATAGAAGAGAAGAGCCGCCAGCTCAACGAATACACCACAGAGATTGAAAAGCTGAAGACTCTGACACAGAACCTTACCAAAGAGAGACTGAGGTTGGAGGAAGAGCTGAGGACAGTACGACAAGAAAAAGATGAACTGAAGATTAGCAAAGGTGCTATTGATGCAGAAAGTGCAACTCAGATCTCAACTTTGAATGTCCAGCTTCAAACGAGCTCCAAGAGGACATCCGAGCTCCAGTTTCTCATCAGTGACCTGACCAAGGAGAGAGAAAAGCTTAAAATGGAAATAGAAAAATTCCAAAAGCAGTCTATTGAGGTATTTTCGATAACATTGAAGGATAATATACTCATATCACAAACGTATTATTTCCTTCTTGCATGTGTTGTTCTGTGTACTTTACGACTTATCCTGATTTCAAACTACCCTTATAGTATGTCACTATTTTTAGTTACCATACTTTGTTGAGCACAATTTTCTCTTACTCACAAATTTTTTCTCCTATTTGTGCCTCTAAGTGAGCTTTTCAATAATTTCACAGAATGCTACTCACAGTTACTTTTGCAATCATTACAATCACACTATGAACTACAGTAGCATGTCTGGAAATGTGTGCAAGGTTTTCTAACTTATAGATTACACAGAACTGCACGCAATATTGATATGTTGTCTTTTGAACTGCATAAATGGAGGTTAATTACATTATAATGCTGTTTCTCTTATCTTTTCACAGACCTCCAAGATGGCACATGACTCCCAAAGCAAATATACTGACCTAGTGCTGGAGAGGGACAGCTTGCTCTCCAAGCTTAAAATGTTGGAGCAGGACAAGAACCGTAATCAGAGATTAGAAGAGGAGTTTGGCCGCATCAAGTTCTCTCTGGAGACCGAGCTTCGCAACAAACAGCATTTGCAAGATGAAAGAGATTCTATCCATAAAGAATTAACCTCTATGAAGAGCCATTATGAGTCCAGAGAATTACAGATTAGACAGTGCGAGTCAGACAAGGGCAAGGCTGATCGAGAGAGGCTATCCCTTAACAATGAGATTGAGAGGCTGAGGAGGGAGATGCACACTTTGGAGGAAACATATAAGAGACGTCTCCTGATTTCAGAAAAGGAGGCATCTGATCTGGCTCTGAATAGAGATGCCCTAGAGAGAGAGATTCTTAGACTGAAAAGACCAGCTATGTTTAACATTCAGACCCAGACAGATGAGAAAATCATGACAATTGATCCATCAAAGCTTGTATTTGATGGTGTGCACCGGAAAGTCACAGCCCACCAACTTTGTGACTGTGGTATAATCAGTAAAGCTACCTTGGAAATGCTGCTAAAGGGCAAAAAGACAGTGGAGGAAGTAGCTGTGGACATCCAGGTTAATTTAAAGGGCACTGGCATTATATCTGGGATGAAAACAGGTTCACAGGGAAAAATGCCGTTCACCGAAGCCAAACACAAGAAACTCCTCAGCCCAGAGAGTGCCATCATGCTGTTGGAAGCTCAAGCAGCAACAGGCTACATTGTGGACCCTGCATTTAATGAGAAGATGCCTGTAGATACTGCCTGTTCAAGAGGGGTTGTAGACACAGAAGATAGAGATGTTTTATTGAAAGCTGAAGCCGCTAGCACAGGGTTCAAGGATCCATACACCGGCAAGGTGCTGTCTGTGGGACAGGCTTGCAAAAAAGGTCATATTGACAAAGAAACTGCCATCCGGTTGCTCCAGGCTCAGGAGTCTGTTGGGGGCATAATAGACCCCGTGCTGAGTGTATATCTTCCAAAAGATCTGGCCTTGGATCGTAATCTCATAGATGATGATCTTTATAGGGCTTTGAATAAAAAGCCTGCCTCCTACCTGGACCCAGCAACAGAAGAGAAGATCACATATACTGACCTTAGAAGGAAGTGCACAGTCGAACCAGTGTCTGGTTTGCTCCTACTCCAAGGTCCAGAAAAACCCATGACAGTTAAGGGTATCCGTGGGAATGTCTCTGTCACAGAACTAGTTAAGTCTGAGCTGCTGAATGAAACTGACGTGCAAAAACTCAGCCAGGGTAAACTCACTGCAAAAGACATTGAAGACAAGCTAAAGTCATATCTCTGTGGCTCCACTTGTATCGCAGGTATCTATGATGAGGTCAATGACAGGATAATGCCTTTCTATCAGGCAATGAAGGAAGGACTGTTAATGAGAGGAACCACCCTAGAGCTTCTTGAAGCACAAGCTGCATCAGGCTTCATTGTTGATCCAGTTAACAATGTTTTTCTGACAGTAGAAGAAGCCACCAAAAGAGGCATAATAGGGAAGGAGTTCAAGACTAAGCTCATGTCAGCAGAAAGGGCAGTAACTGGATACACAGATCCAACAACAGGCAAGACAATCTCTCTCTTCCAGGCTATTGCAAAAGATCTTATTGAGAAAGGTCATGGGATCCGGCTGCTGGAGGCCCAAATTGCGAGTGGTGGAATTATTGACCCAGTTGAGAGCCACCGCATTGAAGTTTCTGTTGCCTATAAAAGAGGATATTTTGATGAGGAGATGAATGAGATCTTAAGCTACGAAGGAGATGACACAAAAGGGTTCTTTGACCCAAATACCAAAGAGAACCTGACATATCTTCAACTGAAGGAGAGATGCATCACAGATAAAAATACAGGGCTAATACTTCTGCCCCTCAAAGACAAGAAAAAGGCTCAACAGTCAAAAGAAAGTCGCACCAATGTGCTCCGTAAAAGGCGTGTTGTAATTGTTGACCCTGACACAGGGCTAGAGATGTCAGTCAGGGAGGCCTATCATAAGGATCTAATTGACTATGAAACGTTCCTGGACTTGTCAGAGCAAGAATGTGAATGGGAGGAAATTACTATCACAGGATCAGACGGCTCAGCACGTTTGGTTATTGTGGATAGAAAAACTGGAACCCAGTATGACATTCAAGACTGCATAGACCGTGCTGTCATTGACCAAAAGATGTTAGATCAGTACCGTGCCGGAACACTAACCTTGACAGAGTTTGCTGACCAAATTACTAGCAAGACCAGTAGCACTGAGATGACTATTTCAGCCAGCAGTGTTGATGACATGGTCACATGCAGCAGCCCCACCCAAGCCACACCATCTTCCCCTACTGTTCGTAAGCGCCTCAGCAGCATTTCAATTACAGTCTCTCCCCCAGGAATGTTTGATGACCAAAGTCCTGTAGGAGCCATATTTGACACAGAGACTTTAGAGAAAATAACTGTTACTGAGGGGCTCAAAAGAGGCATCGTTGACACTCTTACAGCACAAAGACTGCTGGAAGCTCAGGCTTGCACTGGCGGGATCATCAACCCTGCAACCGGTGACCGTCTGTCACTTGAAGATGCCCTCCATCAGAGTATCATTGATGACACCATGGTTTCTAAACTAAAAGCTTCTCAGAAAGCCTACATCGGTTTTGAGGATGTGAAAACCAAACGAAAGCTCTCTGCAGCTGAGGCAGTAAAAGAGAACTGGCTACCCTACGAGGCAGGCCAAAGGTTTTTGGAGTTTCAGTATTTGACAGGGGGTCTAATAGAACCACACACAGGGCGTCGTGTCAGCATTGAAGAAGCCATCCGGAAAGGTTGGCTAGATGGTAGAGGGGCACAGAAGTTACAAGAAACTCGGAACCATCAGAAGAATTTGACTTGTCCAAAGACAAAGCTGAAGATCTCCTACAAAGAAGCCATGGACAGCTGCATGGTGGAAGAAAGCAATGGAATGAAGATGCTGCAGGCCTCTTCTGTGTCCACCAAAGGAATAAGCAGCCCTTACAATGTGTCCAATCCAGGATCTCGCTCTGGTTCCAGGGCTGGATCTCGCACTGGCTCAAGGAGTGGATCTCGTAGAGGGAGTGTCGATTATTCCTCCAGTTACTCCTACAGTTTCTCCTCCAGCAGTACCGTCTACAGTTGAAATATTATCTCCTAATGCAAATAAAACAACTGCTTAATAATTTTCCTGTTTTTATGGTGTTTTTTAGTTAAATGTAGCTGGGTTTTGTTAAAAATGTAATCTTTTTTTCATTTGTATATGATTTAAACGTTTGTGATTTTTCAATAGTTTTGGTTTTGATTTTAAATGCTGACTACTACTGACATCCTTGTCGTGTTAAAAAATCGCCTTGGCTTTGTGGTAAAACAAATTTAATTTCAGTTTTTTGTTGTTTTTTTGCTATTTGGTTTAGGTTCCAATTAACCTCAAGATTGCTTTTTTTGTTGTTGTTTTTTGGGGGTTAGGTTTTATTGTAGATTCATGTTTTTAGAGAATGATTTTATCTAGAGTTATTGATGTTTTGTTCAAATCGAAAAACTAACTATGCTAATTAAATATAAACTCTTGCTATCTGAATAGTTCCAAATTTTTACATTACATTATATTCTTACGCCTCTTTTGACACCACTAATGCTTGTTATAAATGATACAACCCCTCTATGTTATTGGTTTATTGCAATATATTAAAAAAAAAATGTTTCTTTGATTTCTTTTTGTTTTTAATACCACAGTTGACACTCATAATCCCTTGGACCTACAATTGGTTGTTTTGGGAATTTTTTTAATCAGAATTTATTGCAACTTCTTTCATGTATTTTATTTTTACTGCATATTCTTCTGTTGTTACTATAAAAACTATCTGCAATATTTAGCAAAATTTCAAATAAAATTGCCATTGAAAGTTCTAGTGCATATTTCTGCATCTTTTCGCACTTCTTACGTATATACCCAACATATCCAAACATCCATAGACATACAAAAAATTTTAATTTTAATCTTCCATCTTTGAGGAATTCCGTTTTAAATTATGTAATAAGCGGAAATACTACCATCAGAAGTATTAAAAAAACTATGAATCAACTCGCACAGAGTTAACAAAATTAGAACTTTTCATTGCATTGCTGCAAATTATACTCCCAAATATACAAATGCTGGTTCTATTTAGCTTATGAATAAAACTAAATTTTAAATATTCAGTTTTACATCAGAAATACATAAGGTAGGGCAAGTGTTTTGTTTGTTTGTTGCCACCATTCCTATTAAACATAATTAAACAAGACTAAAAAGAACAGAGGTTAAAAAATAAAATAAAAGCAAGAAAAACATGAAATAATGAAGCAGCAGAGGAAAAAACCCCCAATAAAATGCAAATTTTAATCAAACAAATTGTTAAGAAATAGCCAATAAATTGGTAAAATTATAGTCTGGGAAGCATACACTAATGCTTCCAGTCTCAATTTAAAATAAACAGCAGTTTCAGTACAGTTTCACAAAAAATATAAGATACACTTGTTTCACAAAAATGTAAGGAACATAGGTTCATTAGAAAGACCTTAATTACTGTATGTTGAGTACTGATCATGCTTGATCCATGACTTCTTTTGCTAGCACATTTGTATTAGCATCTTTTTTGAGTCGGGTTTTCTTAAATCTAGATCACTTCACAGATACTGCAGAAAGTATTTTTTTTTATTTCACATTTTAATAAGTACCCTTGTTTTCTTCAAGTAATGATAAAAACATCAACACACATTATGTGCCTGATGCACAAATACATCAGACACAGGCACACATCTACAGTTTATTAATATAAGACTTAATTGTCCCAATATGCTGAGTCCACTGTCATTTAGAGGTCAAGAATATTTATGAATATATTTTCATGTTTTAAAGTATCTTTTAATAATACAATACATGAAAAATAAACAAGACTTAAAGACAATTTCAAAAATAATATGACATTTATAAACAGCATTTCACTAGTATAACACACAAGTAAAAGAAATAGTGCATAAAAACAATATCTGATGCATTTAGTTTTTATATTAACACAAGCCATAAGTGTCTCACCTTTTTCTGGCTCCCCCATTCTTTCTCTCTTTAGAAAAGCTTATTTTTCTTTGCTCAAAAACATAAACAGAAATAAAACATGGTTATTTTACAGGAAAACAAGCAAATGTTGTATAGCAGGTATAAAACATATTGGATAAATAACACACTGTCTTAAAATAGGATGTGTCATAAATGTTGATAAACGAGTAGGTTTTTTTTTGGTTTTTTTGAGTGGTTAAACATTCTATTATAGTTTTTAGGGTCTCCTGTGGGGGATGGCTACTAGGAGAGAAGTGATGCATACACACAAATGAAGGGAGGCCTCAGAGAGGGGAGGTAAAGGGAAAAGGGGGCGGGAGTTAGAAAAAAGAGCCTTTGCGGCGCAGTGGGAGGAATATCTCCTTGCCAGAACTTGTGGCGGCTTCAGTGGCTACCTGGGCTGGAGGAAGTGAACTGAACAGAATCAACAAGAGGAGCGGAGGTTCAGGAACCAAACAAGGACTTCCATTTTATCACCGAGAAGGAAAAAAAAAAGAAAAAAAAGCCAAAGAGAGCTCCGGATTCATTTGAGCGAAAGTAAACCCACCGAAGGGTTTCGGATCACCCCGAGATCACATTCCAGCAGAGGAAAATGAGTCGCTCACCCCGCACTCAGCTTGTATGACGGACTGAGGGCTCTTTGGACTTCAGTGCACTCATTCTCTGTCAGCAACTTTGACTAAAAGAATCCAAATCCTGAGAGGGGCGGGGGAAGAACGCTTTTCCTTAAAAGGTAAGTCACATTTTAGGACTCTTTTTCTATAACAGTAGGGAGGGATTTAAAGTCGCATTGGTCAGTAATTAAAGTAAAAAGACTTGAGTGGTTTATTTTAAACTTGTCCGTGCATTTGCTCAGTCACATTGGGTAAACTGGGCTATGCTCTCTTCATGCGAGAGCAGAAAGCTGGGCAATTTTATTTTAGCCAGACTTCAGAAATGTGTGGGCCAAAAGTGGGTTGTAAAGTCAAAGAATTAAGTCATTAAAACTAATCAAAAACTGATATGTATGTATGTATGTATATTTATATTTGTGTGTGTGTGTGTGTGCGTGTGTGTGTGTTTTACACACTGTGATAGTGCCAATGAAAGCATTTGAGCTGGAGTCTTTCCAGCTTGGCTGGACCCTATGTTTTTAGTCTTTTACAGTGAATTGTGTTTCTTACTGTGGCTGTAATTTGGGGCTTCTTGCTGTTTTGGGTTATGGTGCACCATTATAATGTGAAACATATGGAATGATGCTTGTGAGTGACTTGCACAGACAGAAGCAAAAGGCAATACATTCGCTTTTGTTGTTTGGCGTCTTCTGCCAGGGGGTGTAAACAGATTTATCCGTTTTGCTTAAGGTACAGCTGCTGTGTGGTATTTGTGTCCTGAGGGCTTCTAAGTCAGCCATTGTTGATGACATGTACAAGTGTGCTTACATCACAGCTGCTGCAACCTTTTTCACCTGGAGATCAGACAAACACCTGCATCTACACCCTTTTGCAGACTTTTCTTTTAACCAACAAAATCGTTTGTTGTTCTAAACATTTTAGAACAACGTATGATTAACAGAAAAACGTATGATTAATGGAAAAATATTTTTGAACAAAAGTAAAGCTTTTGTTTTATTTATTTCAAAGATGTTGTTGTTCCTGTTGTGTATTTTCTAACATTAAGAAATATGTCTTGACAAAAGAAACACAACATGGTAGTAGAATATGGACTTTTTTCGTATAATTTTACAAAATACATCGTTTGATAGGTTAATTGAGGAAACGACAGCAAAATTGTTGTCAGTTCAGGTTGATGCTACTACAACAGATGTAGTAAAGACTATGCCAAGTAACTTTTGAGTTTCAATGAGTTTGGCTTCACATGTTTGAGATCTGATAAACCCCTTGCCTTTGATAATGACTGTCTTCATGACTTCTACAAGTCTAATCTTAATGTGTTTAAATTACTCTGACTGGTTTTTGTGCATACAAAATGAGTAAATGCCAATTTCCATGCTTTAACCCTGAACAGATGGTATTCAAACTTTTTGCCAGATAGATCACAAAGTACTTGCAGACCACACAAATATTTTTCCTAATTCAAAGTAAGAAATATTGCAATTTTTACCCGTTCAAATATAAACTAACCATGCAATATCCAAAGAAAAATTAAGAAAGAAGAATCCTTTTAGGACCTGTCCAGGGTGTACCCCGCCTCTCGCTCTGAACGTAGCTGGAGATAGGCACCAGCACCTCCCGACCCCATTAGGGACAAGGGTGCACAGAAAATGGATCCTTTTAGTCCAAAAGCTATGTTCAACTCACTGCAGATCAACAACATAAAAAAAGAAGCATATAAATAAATAATGGTATACCACTGCAAAACTGTTGTGGGTTATAGCATTCAAGAAAAATAGAAATAGTCTCTTTCTTCTTTTTTTGTTTGTTTATTTATTTATTTTTAATGCTTGGTGCATGCATTTAATTTTAATGAATAGTTATGACCAAGTCTCGTCTTGCTTAAATATCCTTGGATGAAATTAGACTTGCTTTGAAAAAAAGTGATTGATAAATGACTTAATTTATCCATCCATTTTCTTACACCCTTGTCCCCAGTGGGGTCAGGAGGGGTGCTGGTGCCTATCTCCAGTGAGACATTGCGGGCGAGAGGCGGTGTACACCCTGGACAGGTCATCATTTCATCTCAGGGCAATTTAGAGAAACCAATTAACCTAACAGTCATGTTTTTGGACTGTGGGAGGAAGCCGGAGTACCCGGAGAGAACCCATGCATGCACAGGGACAACATGCAAACTCCATGCTTAAAGACGCCGGGCCGGGAATCAAACCCAGGACCTTCTTTCTGCTACATAACAGGTCTACCAACTGCGCCGCTGTGCAGCTTAATTTATGTTATACCTACTGGTTTTGAGAAGATAAGAATTTTTCAGTAAAAATGTTGCAGTAAAAATATGTCAAATTGTCCATCTAACCCTTGTGCTGCCAGGGCAAAATTGTATCTTTCTTTAGTTATAGTGTGGAGAGCTGAACAACATTATTGCAAGGATGGAAAATGGCCCCTTTGGACATCACTGTCTTAAATAACTGGTAGTTGGACTTTATGCAGTCTGAGCTCCTATTGCATTGGCTTACTCCATTGGCTTAACCCTTGTGTTGTCTTGTAGGTCAAAAGTGACCCATTACCATGTTTACCTGTAGAAAAAATACGCTAAACTATCTTTTTCCGACTTGAAATTTTATGATTTTTCCTAAATTGTCCCCATCATTAGAAAAAGTGATTATTTGTTTTTGTTTATATTTCCATGTGGGCTGTACACCACTAGGGTACAAGGATTGTCTTACGGGTCATTTCTGACCCGCAAATTATAAAAGCATTTAAACTCCAGAAAAAGAGTTAAAAGGCCACACACAAAATCTCTTTAATACATATACACACACACACACCTGCAACCCCCCCCCCCACACACACACACACGCACATATACAGGCATATCAAAGAAACTGGATTGATGTACAATTTAACTTGCATTTGATCTGTACCTGGCCTCTCAATCTGCAGCTAACCCCTCACACCAAGCTCCCAAACACAACAGAAAACAATCTCAGATATAATAATAAAAACAAATTAGGTATAGAGGATGTGAAGGTATGCTGAATCTGAGTACCGCTAGTTGGTTCCTTGTTGAAGCAATGAGTAGACGTTTCACTGCCCAACAGGTGCTACTTTGTATGTTTGGACGTACTGCCCTACATGGGATCTTCACCATAAGAAGTTGAACATTTTATGTTGAACAAATTCTTGTGCTGAAGATGTACAACATAGGCACTTCTTCATATGATGAAGAACATCTTCATGCTATGAAGATTTACTTGAAGATCTTGTGTTGAACATTTTGTGTTCAACATGGGATCTTATGTTCAACGTGGGGTGGGAAGGATAGGATGATCTCTGTCTTTTGTTGAAGATGTTCATCATAAGAGCATCTTTATAAGATGAAGAACATCTCCATCTCATGCGGATGTTCATCTTATGTTCAACATGTGGTGGAAAGGATAGGATGTTCTTCGGCTTATGTTGAAGATGTTCAACATAAGAACATCTTATAAGTTCAACACCTTATGTTGAACAGAAGATGTTCTTCATCTTGTGTTGAGGATGATCAGCATAAGAACATCTTCATGAGATGCACATCATCTCTTGAAGATTTTCTGTACCTGCACTCTCGATCTGCAACTAACAGATACCTTATGTTGAGCAGAAGATGTTCATCTTGTGTTGAAAATCTCATATAATTATGAGACACAGCATAAGAGCTGATGTTAAATTGTTCACAAAGTCAAGCTACATTTTTTTTTATTGTATTACAAGAGGTATTTTTATAATTAAATTCCTAAAAAAATATAAAGGAATGAACAGTTGACAAAAAAGTTCCACATTGTTGGTTTTTTGTTCCCTTCTTATAATTCCTTCTGAATTATAATTAATTCAGAAGTAATTACTTCACATTTATATAATTACAATAATAAACCTTTACTGTGTAAAAGAAAACTGCTGCAAACTGTATTGGCTTGTGGTAAAAAAAAAAAAAGAAAAATAGTGCAATACTGTTGATCGTCTTTTTGTATTGTATAACAAAAATAAATCATAAAAATTGAATTGAATTGAGTTGAATTGATAAATAACAGATTGTTTCATCATGCAAGATAGATTTTGGATTTCAAATTCAATTAATTTGCTTTATTTTGGGGCTTTTGTTAGGGTGGGTCATTTTTGACCCGAAGGACAAAGGGAGTAAACAGAACATTGTAAACAGAATGTTAGGGTCGCATGAGGGTTAAACAAAGAGTTACTTACTTTGGGATTTCTAAAAAGCACAAATATTTGTTTCTGCACTCATGTAAAAACACAAGTAAACATTTTAAAGGATAAATTTGAATAAAACATGAGTAAAGATGGGGGTGTGGAAACAAACTAGAAATTGATCTAGTGTGATCACTTATGCCATATATGTTGTCACCAGAGGCATGTTGGGGAGGAAGGCTATTCATAAGGAGGGTATATTTATCTAAATTAAATGCAATAAAATAGCTCATGAACTCGAAAAACTGATGATAGGTTTTCTACAGTTAAACTAAATCTGAAGTGAGTTTGATTTTTAAATAAAAGTTTGGTTGGTAGCTTTAAATAAGTAAAAGTATGTTGCCTTCCTAATAAAAGGAGGGTGTCAACTTTTTTTCTTACTGATAAAAGATCACAATTATAAATACAAGCAACAGCTGAATGAATTATACTGACTATGTGGGCTGCCAAAGGGTTGCCATTGCATACTGTAAACAACACTGTGATTGCAGAATGTGACGGAGAAGCAGAACATTACATTTTGTCACTGCTTTTTCTGCTGCAGGCAATTTGGTTAACATGTGTAAGTCATTAGACAGAGTGGAGATTGTTGAGAAGAAAGGGGAATGAAAGCAATAAAGGGGCAAGAATGGCAAGAAAGAGCAGAATGAGAATGGTGGCGTGAGAGTAGGAACCTAATCCATTTTGGAACGCATTCCACCATGACCTTGGGATAGAAAATGGTAATTAGGGAGTACTTGGGGAGGTTCCGAGAGTGCAGATATTTGCTCGGAGCTGAGACTGCTGTTTTTATTCAAAATGGTTTGTGAAAAAAGTGAGACAACTACATAGTAGAGTTTCGGGCTTGCAGAATAAATGTGCTAAAAATACTGTGGACCCACTTCTTTGACTTTTTTTTCAATTGCTCTCATGGCTTGTTTATTTCAGTTCTTCAAGCTTGAATGGGTGGCAAAACCACAGAATAAACATACAGAGGCCCTGACAGGAAAAGGCCAGAACAAACTGTGGCCTTGTCCTTCTCTCTGCTGTTACACCAGCCTGCCATGTCACAATGAGCATGGTATCCCACAATATCAAAAATCAGACTCTCTTTCTTAACTGTGAACAGAGATTAAGTTGGAAAAAATAACCTCATCATTTTACATAGCTTATGGACAAAACATAAAACAAATGTTTTATTCATTAAAAACTTTGCCATTTAATTTGGGTTCTTGGCTAGTAAGAATACTTATTTCTGCAGGACAAATAAGGAGAGATGTCATCCACATTGCTTACAGATACTTAAAATCACAGTAAGACATTGTTCAGCAACCATCCTGAAGGCAATCCAGACTCCTTGAGGTATTTATGACTCCGTTAGTGTTTTTCAGGTTTTCAGGCAAATAATTCAGGAGACCATTCTTCTCAGACAGCAGAACTCTGTCTGCTTCTTCTCAATGTGCAAAACAGATTCGTTAACCACCAATTTTGACTGAAGCGCCACTGTAGCACAGATGACAGCTGACTTTGAAATACAGGCACGCAGTACAGTATTCATTCACAGCAGACAAATAACCTTAATTTTATGCAAATATTAAAATTTGGGGGGTGTACAGAGGTTAGTTGCTCCAGTGTCTCAATCATAAAATAGGTGCTTAAGTCAACAGAAGCAATTCAGTTTGAATATAGGTGTTTAAAAGGGGAAAGGGCTGCCTTGATTACTTTATATGTCCATGCTTTATGTTTATTAGTGTTGTATGTTTCTTCACCCCTATCATAATGTTATTCTGATATCCTATTGCATTCAGTAGATTATGAATTAATAGTTTCACCAGGTCTTTATTTGTGGCATATTCTTTTTCTTCGAATTCTATTATGGCCATGTTTGCTTCTCTTAACTGAAGTAACTGACAAAACCTGAGTGCTTTGGACACAGATGATTGGCTATCATGATAATTTGACTTTGTAGCAAAGTCCATAATTTGATAAATCACATAATTTTTTAATCTTTGTCAGTTGTTGAATTTGACCCCATTTTGCCTTCAGAATCAAGGTGTCAAAACATTACAGAGATTTTAGTGCGTATTTACATACAGTATCATCATCGTACAGTTGTGCACTGTTGGACAGAGATCTGGTGACTGTAGAGGGCATTGGTCTATGCAATTCACTATAATATTCACAAAACTAGTTTGAGATAATTTCGTCTTTGCTAAATTGTGCATTATCATTTAGCCATCAGAATAAGGGTACATTGTGTTTATGACGATATGGACCTTCTGAGCAACAATTCTTAGGCAGGTTGTGACATTTAAACTATTCTTAGTGGGCATAAAGGAGGTCAACATGTGCCAAAATATCTCCTCCCGACCATTACATCACCATCAATATTGAAACAGGGTAAATCAGTGTTTCTATGGTGCTGAGATCAAATTTCTTGGTTATAAGAAGTTATTTATTATTGCCTTGCTATGGTTATGAAGTAGACTGTAAACTCTCCCCTGAATTGTCTTTGTTGTAATTTGTGCTGACAAAGCATTTGAGCAGGTGCATCGAATAAAGTGATCAGATAGTATCATGGTCAAAAAAATCAACATTGGTTTCACCTCTTAGTTCACTACTCACATTTCCTTTACTCCTCCTAACCACATTGGCATCCATGTATTTTACACTTTTGTACTTTTCTGCTTACCATTAAGTATCAATGTATGAAATGGTAATATTAGAAGTGGCCCAGATCTGCTTTTCGTCATTTAGCTGTTTGACTATAAGTGAATCTTGGTAATATTGATTGCTTTGCTAAAACAATACATAAACAAAACAAATTTTGGAATTTTAGAATTTTTGTTTGAATGATGAGCATGACCACAGTTACTTCAATAAACTAATAACTTGTTAAAGCAAAAAACTACAAGCTATGACATGGACTAAGAACATGGTAATCAGAAGCCAAATGTTGTCTCTTTCTTTATGCATCTCATATCTAACCCTATAATTCTTCTTGATTTACCTGCTAGAAGATAATGGCTTACCATATAAAAAGCGTGGCGTCAGAAATGGAATGTTTAACACACATGCTACTCCATACATCAAATCATTCATTTAACATGGAAACCGAATGTTTTGAATTTATTTTCAGTTCTGTTCAGGATAATTGGAAGAAAGGCATTTGGAACAGCTTCCAAGTACTGGTCATGCATGTGTAAACGTGGCTGACAGCACAGCCTAGTCAAGCACTTACCTGCAGGGTGGTTGAAGCGCAGGGAGCCAGACACACCCTAATCCCCAACATCCTGACCTTTGGAAACCTGTTTCAGCTTGCTCACCATAGGTCTGGCAACATGTCTCTTGAGTCCTTCTTGCCTGGCTGACACTCTGCATGCCAGCCTTGTTCTCAGTACCATGGGTGGGCTCTGGATTTGAGAACCTTGCCGCAGCTTACTCTGAGCCTTTGTGAGCTAATGCTGTGCTTCAAGCAAGAAACAAAAGCATTCAGGGAAAATTAAAGACCAATTATCTCTTAGTGCGTGCTGAAGCAAGTCTGGCTGATGAGTGACAGAAGTGGGGGAGTGCTGTAAAAACATTAGGGTGACTGCTTCAGTCCTCCATAATACTGTAAACGTGAAATTAAATTCAAGGACGAACTTAATCATTTGGAAATGATTTGGTCCAAACAAATATTAATTGTTTGGACTAGGTCAAACAATCAATATAGAGCTTGACATCTACTTGGTTAAGTTTCTCCTCAGGGATATTTTAGCATGGTTGTTAACAACAAACATGTTATTTAGACTGAATAATGTAAACATAATATACTATCTCTATATGCAGAAAAAGTATTTGATAGGAACCCTAAAATTCTTATTTGCAACCTTGCATAATTTTGGTTTTGGAAACTCTGTCATAAACTGGTTAAAATGTACAATTTAATCAAGACAAACATATTCCAGCATCTGTCTTCAGAGGGGAACCAGGCAGAGTTGCTGAAGAGTTTCTGAAAATGACAGTCTGCCCTATTTCTATGCCAACATATACCCATCTGGAATAACTCTACAAAAAATTATGACCTTCCAAGATTTGAGGTGTAAAAGAATACCTGAAACATTTGTTTGAAGTAATACACTTGATCTCTTTTAATAGATTAATTGCACAATATAGACTGGGCAAGAATCAACTTCTAAAATATCAACAAATCTGTTATGAGAATATAGATAGATCTCAGTTGGAGCATTATAGCGGAACCCATAATGCTCTACTTCTGAAAAGAAATCTGCTGGGCTTCTCTTTCTTGTTTTCTTCTTTAAAAAATTTGTTGGCTCTAGTGGCCTTTATTTAGCAGTTGTCTCTACACCAGATTAGACGGCTTGCCTACGTCCTCTATTATACTGAAAGTTGATAGCATAATCCTTCCTCTGACAGCATGGCCAGGCCAAGGTGTAGATGGAGCCAATTTTTAGAAAATGTATATTCTAAACAACTACAACAATTAGATTAGATGATTTTGCTGTTGTGTTAATAACCAGTTGAATGTCACTACCTAACAAAGTAGCTGCTGAGTATATCATGCCAATAATGTCAGTAGGCAAAAGAATCACCAGCAATGTATTGGTAGTGCTATGATTCCTGTCACCGGCTTCCACGCATTACTGGGCTTAGCGATGAGTGGCAGTAAAGACTGCTTTTCTTCCTTTCTTTTTTTTTCTGCTACAGCAAAACAGATTCTTACTAATAACTTCAAAACCGTCTGTTCAATTATAAATGTTAAAATGTACTGATCATGATGTTAGCAGACTAAATCACTGTCATCCTGTTACACCTCCAGACCATATAGGACATGTTTATAAGATAAAATTCACCACTCTTAATGGAAATGCAAAGTTCCCTAAATATTTATTGGTCAGTTCATTAACGTCTTATTAGTTGGCTGGTTTCCTTTAGAATTATATGAGAAGTGGTCTAAATACGCCATTTGTTCCAACAAACCCTGAGGACAGGAATTAAACCAACACACACTGTGGAAAAACACAGCCCAGTTTCACTTATAGATGAGATGACCTCTTCACACGGCCTATTTCATTCCACTCTGCGGGTTGGTTTAAGCCATGACTACACTGTCCCCCATTTATTATTCCCTCACTATGTCCACTCAGAGGGACGGACTGTAGCCTGGGGTCATCTTACATATAACTGATGGATGCATTCTTTACTATGTATCATTTACTCACAACAATCAATTTAGGGTCTTTCAAGGAGCATGATATTGTTCTTGAAGAAATTAATTAATTAAATATAAGCTTACGAAAATAGAATCACAGTACTTATGGAAATGATTTTGGAACATGGACTGTCAATCAATCTTTAAAAAAAAAAAAAAAACGCATGCTAGGCCAAAGTAACTGTATATTCCACCGAGCAAAGTTGGATATTCATCACCAAAAATGGAGCCTCAAAATCCAATATGGCTACCATGCAGAACACAGTAATAACTACTAGTAAACCTTTTACATCTGCTGATGATTTTTTTAATATTTTCATTATGAATGTCAGGTTTGTAATACTTTTTTTTGTTGCTAGTAGTAGTTAGTCTGGTCAGGCAGCACAAAAATTATCTGAGATGTCATAGAAAACACATGTAAATTTAATAATATAAATGGTCCCAACAGAGAACCTTATATGATGGTATAACTAATTCTGGAAAGTGAATGGCATAATGATCCTGTACAAGGTTTAACTGAATAATAAATACTTAATCCAGTTTCAGCCCAGATGATCAAGTCAAATTAAGATTGTCTTTGTTTTAGGATGTGATTAGATGATTGGTTTAGAAAATTGTTACTCAAATCACAGTATATGTCAGATTAGTATTATCCAGTATAATCAGCTATATGATTAAAATATAGTAATAATCATAATATATAAAATATATAATATATAAAACTAACCTTTTATTACTTTTCACAGTAGCATATGCAATGCTTATATTTTTAAAGTTATTTACCAGCACAGTTTATGGTTTATGGTATGCGTTTACATGAATCAATTAAAATATGTTGTCTAAATAACAATTTGAGTTCAGCACAGCGTGAGAGTTGAAGTACAGGGAGAATTTGGGATTCCAAAGAACCCAGTGAATTGTAAATAAGTGAACTTTGTCTGTTTCAAATTGTACTAATCTGCAGGGGGATGAACTTTAGACCTCTTGTGTGGTTGCTGGTGCAGTTTTTTGAGTCCTGTTGGTTGATAAATGAGGCCTCTGTGGATAGGACTTGTTTTGGCACATCCCAGAAATTCTCAATTGGATTGAAATATGAAGCATTTAAGGGCTGCGTCAGAGCCCTGGGCTTGGTGTTGTGTTCCTCTGCCATCGAGAAAATTAATTGGCACAGAGGAGTACGCTTAATCTTCATGAATATTTAGCAGTTACTAAAAAGGTTGTAAATTTACTTTAACATTCGTTCATAGCACACTGTGATAACTTAAGCAATGCTGTGCTCTTCAGCCATAGTTAGTTTGAAACTTGCGGCTGACTGGTTAGTATTGTGGTAAGATGTTTTCCATTTGCTTCCTTTATGGTATTTTCAATCGTCTGTTCATGTTATTATTTCCAACAGTTCTAACAGTCTGTTAGAACCATAAAATATCATATTCTCTAGCCAACAGACAGCATGCTTGCACAGAGATGAGTAGATAACAAAGCAAAACATCTGTGTGTGGAGTTTGGAGGGGTGGTAAATGGTGACTCAGTCTTTAGAGTCTGTACCACCACAGCAGGAAGTTCATGTCCACGAGGTAACTGGGACACACTGCCACAGAGGGATTTACAACTGGTTTCAACTGGAACTCGTTTGTTTTTTTAATACTTTGTCACTGTTACTTAATGCCATTGTTGCGATACTCCTTTCGCACTGCAGATACGTTGTAATTATCTGTCCTGTGCAGAAAAGGCCTTGCTTAGTTTCAACCCGTACAGTACTTGCAACACATTCTGTTGACCGTTGCTGTGTACAGCATTCTCTATCTTATATGTGGAGCTGAAGTCTTTTTCCAGAGATACCTGTGGAAAAGTGAGACACAATAACTGAAGCTGGGGACTTTGACCATCAAATATTGACTTAAGTAAAGTCACCTGCTTAAAATGGGAATGGTGTGAGAGAACTGCAGTGCTTTGTTCTTCTATGTAATCAGTCTGTATGTTTCTTGAAAGGAATAACAGGAAAGCTTTAAGATGGAGGAGGGATATGAGCTCGACCTCACCTATATCACAGAACGGATCATCGCCGTCTCCTTCCCTCGGGGATGCTCTGAGGAGATCTATTTGCTTAATCTAAAGGATGTCACACGAATGCTCAAATCCAAGCATGCAGATAATTACCTGGTGAGTGGTGATTCTCCGTCTTATCCTTAAGAATTAGAAGAAGACAAATGTGAGAGTCCACATTGCATTGATTTGAACTAGCTCTAATAGGTTCTTATTGGATATTGACATGAAGGTATTGATCTCTAATCACACCTTTACTCATGCTAAGAGTTGGAATTAAAGTAGAAATCAGTAAGATGTTGTTAGTCTGTGGTTTGTTGTTTTCTTTAGATTATTAACCTGTCAGAGAGGAGACATGACCTCACCAGAATGAACCCAAAGGTAAGGATATACAGTATATCGTTTCTGCTTGATAATATTTTCTGAAAAACCACGCCAAGTAAAGGAAAGAGTGGCATGTGTTAACTATAAACTGATATTTTGTAGACTTTGGACACCGGTTGGCCAGACCTACATGCTCCTCCACTGGATAAGATCTGCACCATCTGTAAGGCCATGGAGAGTTGGCTCAATGCCGACCCTTTACATGTGGTCGTTATACACTGCAGGGTAAGTGTGTACTCAACATGGAGGATCACCTGTGTTTTTCAGTTTCTGATTACATAGTTAGAATACTCCAGATCTGACCCAATCAAAAATTTCTCAACTAAATTGATCAGTTTTTTGTTTTTAAGATTTTGTTGGCTCTAGTGGCCTTTATTTGAAAGTAATTTGACAGGAAACTGGGTAATGAGAGAGGAGGAAGACATGCAGCAAATTTTGCCAGACTGGGAATCGAACCTGCGACCACCACCACGAGGACTAGGGCCTCAATACGTGGGTCGTGGTTTGCCCCTGCGCCACCACAGCAACCTTATCAGTTATTAAACAAATTACTCATTGTGTATTTTTTTCTGTACCCTTTATTCGTAACAAATAAGAATGGAAAATGAACAAAAATACCTTTTTTTTTAGAATGTAACACATAAACCTAAATCAGCTTAACCTTAAAGTACTGACCTTTACATAGATTTGTGTTTTTAAACCTTGCTGGCATCAGTGAGAATGTCAATGGAAAATCCTAATCTATTATAGATTATGTACAATGATTTCAATTCATTAGACTGATCTTGAATATATAATATTTTATATTTTATAATGCAGTGTAGTACTATAATACAAAAATAAAACAGTCACATAGACTGAACAAAGTTTGCCCCGAAAACTTATGCAGACAAAATAAATGTTTAGTTTTCTATTCTTTTAAATACTGTGGTTTTGCTTCAGCATGGTTATTTCACATAACTCTGCATCTGAATATTGGAAAATGTTAATTTGTTTCATTCTCTTGGTGAATGCAGTACATTCTTTCAACATATTCTTGCATCAGTGTTAAGAACTCTAAAGTTAGAATGCTGAATTGTTCTTTTGATGTGGGTCTGGGTTAATTGACACAGTTGGCAAACGTAATAAAATTAGATTTAACTAAGTCATGCAAAGAACTTCTTCGCTGTTTTAATAATGTTTAAATTTAGCTTAGAACTAAAAAAAATGAATAAAGCTTTTAAAGATGGAACATTTTGTAACAAAAAGCAAAAAAAAAAAAAAAACTCAAATAAAAATATATTTTGGTGTATTTGCAGGCCTGTAAAGTAAAACAAAAAACCCAAGTGTTGAATCATCCTGTCATATTTTGTTTTTCGCAGGGTGGCAAGGGTCGAATTGGTGTTGTCATTTCCTCCTTTGTGCATTTCACTGACGTGTCTGCCAGGTAACCACAACTCATGTTGTGATTTCTGTTATGTTACTATAAAGGTCTTCTTTTCCTTCCCCTGAAGTCAAGAGTCATCATAACATATGTGCGTTCACGCGTTTTTGTTGGTGAACAATGAACCACAACAATTTCTGCAGACTCATTTTGTTTAGACCATAACCAATGTCATTGCTGGACCACATTTCATTTATCTGCCTCCTTTAATTTTGGCTTAAGGTGATTTGGAAAAGTGACTCAAAAGTTTCCTGTTCCAGAATCAAAAGAAAACCACATGATTTGAGCCATGAATCACCCTGGATTGAATTGCATGAATCAGCTCTGAAGCATGTGTTTACCCTGTTATGTCCCCCGGCCAGAGTGTTGGTTTTAAGAACAATGCCCATTTTATTTTCTGACGAGCATTGCTGGTAAAGACAATTTCAAAAGAATTGATATTTCAGTTTCATTTTTTCAAACTGTTGGTTTGAAAATTGACAGATTTTTACATAGTAAGAACATAAATGAGATCAGGAGTACGGTAATCCTTTCTGAACCTAAAGGTCAAGATTACTGTGGTTCAAAAATATGTCTTTTGCATTCCTTGTTCTTGTGCATGATTTTATACTACCATCATGCTCAAAATAAATAAAAAATAAAAAAGGTGATTCAGCCACTCTCTAAATCTTATAGTTTGTTTTTATTCTATTACAGCACTGAGTCAGGATTGCACATACTGGCAGTATTTCTGCACTTTGCTCCATATCTATCAGATTGTGAGAACATTTAATACTTGCAGCTCCCTTCAGATTTTCTCTGGAAACTGAAATCAAGTTGGGGCTAGCTGAACTATTGCTAAGCTCAGTTTATTGATTTGGATGCACTCTTTAGGTCATTGTCATGTTGAAAGATGAATCTGCTATTCATTAATTCTGAACATAGCCATGAGAGGGTATTTGTACTTATACAAATACTATATGTATTTCTATTCCAGAAACATTTCAGTTCGTTTTTCAAATTGAGTTAATAGTCATTTATAGGTTACATTTAAGGAGGTAAAGCTTCCAAAGTTATTTATTTTTCCATTTCTTTCATCAATCACAAAAACCTGGAGGTAAAATCCAGTCTAGCTCTCTCCTGCACATGGAAAGGCACTGTTGCTTGAGCACAGGTCACCATTTGATTAAGCCGGTTTCTAATTTAAGCTTTTGCCCAACTGAGAGAGTGTAGCTCGCTGGTCTGAATGTAGATGTCAGAACAAAAATGAAAAGCAGAGAAAGAGAAGGGAAAGAAACAAATTAAGAGGGAGCAGAGGAAGGGAAGTAGAGGTCTGGTTAAAATGCGGCAGGGCCTATTAGCTTTAGGTCTGTCTGAATAAACCAAGCTGTGCACACACTCGGGCCTCTCTCTGTCCCTCTATGTTTACTTAAGGCTGATTCTCTTCCTCTCTCCTGGAATCTTCTGTCTCTCAACTTACTTTCCCTGTTTTCAGACGTGAGTGTGTGTAAATGTCTGCTTTGCTCTAACTGAAGCGAGTTTGGGTTAACACTATTATAGTCCAGAGTGTAATCTCTCTCTTGAGTCATAATTACCTAAAGTGTTTAGTGCGTCTTTCTGTCTCTCTCAAAGTGCTGATCAAGCATTGGACCGCTTTGCCATGAGGAAATACTACGATGACAAGGTCTCAGCTCTGATGACACCTTCACAGAAGCGGTAAGACCCATAACAGAGCTGTACCCTTCCATTCAGAGGCATGGAACGGTGCACCATGTCCTGTTTGACCGAATATGCATCTCCCTCCAAACATTCAGGTTTCTGACCTACCTTGTCCCATAGCATACAGTTAATATCTTTTAGCTGAAGGGCATCCGTTGTTTAAATCAGAAAAGGATATCATAATGACCTGATGTAATTCTAACATTTTATGATTCATCATTGCTGACACTGACATTCATCCACCCATCTTGCCCATGAATGTCTGTCAAAACTTTCAGCAAGATATTTTTCATCTGTGGAGGTTGTGAATAAAGTGTTCTATACTATACTTCAAACTTATTTTGAAAACTTTTTTCTTCTCCAATAATGATCAATTTAATTCAACAATTAACTAATAGTGCTAATCTCTCCTTACTCTGCGGCAAATTATAATTTGAAAAGAAATATGCCATCAATTGTTGAATGTTTGTTACCAAATATATCAGCTTTTGTACTGAAGATCATAAGGTTTTTATTGACTTAACAAAAATAAAATAAAATTACAAAAACTTTAATATTTGATTACAGACTGATCTACCAGCTATCACATTCATCTAAACAGTTGTAGTACATAACAATTAACATTCTTCTAGGTTTAGGAGCAAGCATTTTTCTATTATTCTAAGAAAACTATTATAAGCAGGATTCTTTTTAACAGTCATGGCCAAAGTTTGCATTAATAGTTCAATTTGGCTAAATCATTGCAAGTTAACTGTGGCTGTATAAATGTTATTCTGCACTGTTAATCACGTCATTGTGTGACAGGGTTACTGATATTTTCAGGTGATACTGGAAACTATTTAAATGTGTTAAACTATATAGAATGGGTAGATGTGCACCAGAGATTAAATTCAGCCAATATCCCCTTGAATTTCTCTGTTGGTCAAAAAATAGAGAAAAAAATGAAAAGAAAATTGGTATACATGAAATGGATAAAAACTAAGAACGCCCAGCATTTCTTTAAAAGCATCAGCCATCATCAAATAGTTTCATTCTCCTTTATTAGTGAGGTAAAAATGTTGGTAAATTTTGTGATAGAGTTAGTATGTTTTCTGTACTACCTCTATCACAAAACAATTTTGAAACCTATATACTTGTTTTGCAATTCTTTACAGGCATCACATTTACACATAAAGGGATTTGTAAATAAATTCTGGTCCAACATCAGACATCTAACAACTTTTAGTGACACATCTGAACCAGATGTCTACAAAGTTAGTGAACATCTATTAAACACATTTATTAAAAGTTAAATTACTCTTGGCGTAATTAAGGATAAGTGGGTAATTTATTGGAACCCTGTTTAATATGCATTCCTTCCGCTCCCTGCTGCATGATTCAGCATGTTTGCTGTTGTAGGAAACCTCATAATAGTCTTGCTAAATGTTAATCTCTTCATCTTTGCATCCCCATTAGGTATGTTTGGATCCTCAACAGTTTACTAAGTGGGTCCATGAAGATCAACGCCTCACCTTTGTTCCTGCACTGTGTCGTCCTCCATGGGATCCCAAAATTTGAGGCTGCCAGCAGAGGTTAAAGTCATACTGCTTTATCAAAACATCCACCCACCAGAGTCAGGGAAATTACAATGAAAAGGTTAAACATAGCCACATAAGAGTCTTATTCGAACTACATTCCTATTTCTTTTTTTTTCAAACACACTTGCATGCTCAGGCACATGGACATTGTGTGAAAAACGGAATCCTCTCCTAAATTCCCTGTTCACCACAGAGCACAGGGAATTCTTTCATTTTGAGGTGCTTAGGTGGAAATTACTGTTTTTGCTCATTTCATTGAATCAACAAGAAGTCGTCATCACATCTTGGAGCTAAAATCCTTCTCCCACAACAACAGCTTATCACACTTCAGGCCTCAGCAAAATAATGCCCAGAGGTCATGTTATCAAAGCACCTTGAAAAAAACCATTAATTGTAGGTTTCCTTTGTTTTCCTTTTGTTTTGTTTAGTGTGTTGCCCATACATCAAAGTCTACCAAGGAATGCAAGCAGTGTACTCCTCTGGAGTCTAGTAAGTTCCTCAAATTAATTCCATGCTAATTTAAATTCAATTTAAGTAACAGCTTCTTCATGCAAGCTCACTTTGACCGTACTGTCTGTTGTTTTTGTTCAAGTCACATTGGTTCAAATCACAGGGATCGAGTGTGTATCAATCTGGAGCCTGCCCAGCTCCTGAAAGGGGACATCATGGTAGGAAAAAAAAAAAAAAAAGAGAGTACAAGACATGTTCACAAAGATAGCGGCTTTAATACTGACTGCTGTGATCATGTTGATTTCTTGCGTTCTTTTTGTAGATTAAATGCTATCATAAAAGTGATGTAACGTCAGAACGCGAGGTGATTTTCCGGCTGCAGTTCCACACGGGAGCAGTACAGGGTTACAACCTGATATTTGAAAAGGAGGACATGGAGAATGCCAACAAAGGTACACCTTCAAAAAAAAAAACAAAAAAAAAAACTAGAAGAACAAGCCTCAACCTGCCGCTCCTTCTTCATAAGGTCCCCACTAAACTCAGACTGGACACAGATTTTACTGGCAATTTTTCTTGTGTTGTGAAAGGAAGACAATAGAAGAATAGAAACTTAGTACATTTTCCATTTCTGAATGTCCAACAGTTACATCATTCCTGTGTTTGCTGTCATTATAGATCCCAGATTTCCTGATTACGGCAAGGTTGAACTTATTTTTTCTGAAGGACCAGAAAGAATTCCAGGTAAGTTTTGCTTGTGCAGTTTTTTTGTTTTTTTAATAAGCAAACACAAGATTGATTAATTAGAAAGGTAGATAGAGCTCCCTCTGAATTTTCCCTTCCGTCCTCCTCGCTCTGCTCCCCTGGTGAGAGGGGATGTGGAATGCCACAGAGGGAAATGTAGTGTGAAGTGTGTGCTGACAGAGAGGTAAAGAAACACAGCATGTGCTGTCCTCCGAACCCAACTGGAAAGAAACTACGTGGCTCTGTGTCATTCACTGTGTTATGTACGCCTATGTGCCTATTTTGTTAATACGACGATCTCCACATACTGGAGTTGCACGTAAAGCTACTTTTGATAGAAGTTTTCACTGAATTAGTTTGGTGGAAACAGAAAAACAAGACCTTTCCAGATAAACATTTATTTTACTTTGTGAAGAGAAAGTATAGTAAGAATGCTTAAATTAGCAGTGCAATAAAAACAATCACTCAACTTTTTCTGTTTTTACTGTTTGCACTTTTTTTTATTACCTTTGTGACGGAAAGAAAAGAACACAGCTGTTCTAGTTGGAAGTTTACAACATTAGCACTAGTCTTGCAGCGTTAATTACTATTTGTGAAACATGCCCAAAAACAACGTATTTCTCTCCATTTTGTGTATTTAAACACAATACCATGAAGAAGTGTTGACGCCCTTTTAAACTTTCATAGTTTAAAGGGTGGTAGCATCAGAGCCAGGGACCTGATATAATAATCTGAACTCTAAGGAGGTTGTGTGTTGGTTGACATAGGATCCCCGAGTTTAAGGGGCTTTCTCCAACCAAAACTTGGAAATTCCAACTTTTGGACTTTAGTATGCTGGTAAACAAATCCTATTTCTTTGTTCCATTGTTTTTTTGTTTTTTTTGTATTTTAATTTAGTTTCATAATTTGATATTGATATTCACTGACTTTGGTGTTTTGCATTTACGTGAGTTGTGTCTGTAATACATATTACATAGCTTTTTAAGTTCTTCAAGAGTGTGGATTTTGTTTTCAGGTGCTGACAGGTGGCAAAACGGACCCGATGTTATTGTGGATTACAACACAGCAGATCCTCTGACTCGCTGGGACTCGTACAAGAACATCTGTGATGGTGAAGGTACAGACGCTATGCTGCTTTAGATGTAATTTGACTCAGAAGACGTTATTTCATCTCTAAGGTCTACAGCGACGATTCACCTACTGAACTCAAACATTATTGGAAATTTTATGAATCCAGCCAGAAACACAGGTGCTATTTTAAAGTACAATAAGTTACTGTTTTGCATAAACACACTAACCCTCTTTTTTCCCCCAAATATAGCGTCTTAGGTACGATAACCCAAGCTATTTAGGAATAACTACTCGCACTATTAACACTAACGTGGTTTATGTAACCCTTTTAAAGTGTTGAGAAAGGAAAGTGGCCAAAATGCTGCCTTGGCATTCAGTATGATGAGAATGGCAAGAAGTGTTGTTTTTGTGGAAAGCAGTGTTGTTTCACTTTGGGAAATCTGGGTTCAGAGGAAGAGCAGAGGGTTCTCAAGAGATTTCTTCTTTGTTGACTCTTCAAGTTAATAGGGATCCCACACATATACAAATTCTCACTCATGGACACCCACATGCATATATGTGTATATATATTTATATACACATATGTACTTAGAGAACCACCCTGTCGGAGCGTCTTGTCCTCGCTGTGGTTGTCGCTCTCCGCTGAACCACAGCATTCACAACAACCTCTCAGAATAGAGCTACGTGGTAGTAACATTAAAACCCAAATCCACCCTTTCCCAGTGTTCATTGAGTGTTTTTATAAGCCAAGTTTGACTTGATGAAAACAGTCTGCTTTTTTTTTTTTTACTTTCATTTAAAAAAAACAAAAACAAACAAACAAAAAAAAGTCCACACGAAGTTTTAATGCCAGCTTCTGGGATTGCAATGAAAAGAAAACCACACAAATTTAAGAATTCATCAAAGGAAAGGAGAGGCATCAACAAAAGAGCTTTTCTATATCCCAACTGCCTTGATTCCACAGCATTCATGTGGGATATTTACAGCTTTGTTTTCGCATGTAAACTCAAACATATGAGAGGAAGGATGGAAAACTTTGCTGAAATTCTGCATCTACTTACCAGAAGAGCTCACCCTGAACCAGTTTGCTTCAAAGACTGTCACCCAGTGACGTCTCTGGAGGAGGAAGTCTGGAAGCTGTTTGACACCTTAGTGATAAGGTTGTGAGAAGAAAACGTTATTTACCTCAGTGTCTCTATTTTAATTGGTAGAGTGTGTTTGCTGCAGAGTGAGAATTAAGATGATTGCTGTTTGGTTTAGTTTATTTTTGAACTGGTCGGCTGTCTTTGCTTAGTGTCACCATGAACCCTGTCTCTAATTTGTCACTATCTTTTATATATGGAATGAGATTTGATTAAAAGTTGAATTAATTATAATGCATATATAAAAGTCTTACAATTTTTTGTTCTCCATACAACCTAGCTGACAAGATCATTTACATCATTAGATGCATAAACAGAAAATTAAAATTGGCTCAGAACTGAAATCTAAATAGCTGAAAGAGATATTTCTGGAAATCGAACGTGTCTTTAGAGGTTCCCTCCATGGTTAGTCTAATTGCTTCAAAGAAGTGATATGATAGAATCACGCATTACAGTTGGTGTTTTTGCTGAATTCCTTAGGCTTGCATTTTGAATAAAAGTCTAAAACTGACTCCATTGTCAAATTATAAGCAGAGGTGACAAATATACTCAAAGTAAATTTTCTCAAATCCTGAAATTTACTCAAATTGAATTAGTCTTTTCTGAGTATTCTCTCAAGTTGTGCTCTCATTTAAAGTGGAGGAATCTGGTATTTTCCTAGGAACTTAGTGCTACTTTATAGCACAATCACATACATTCAGTTGTTAAAAATGCTGTAAATAAAATGTAACCTCAAACAAATTTGACATTGTAACTTCATGCCTTGAAACAATGTTCATCCATTATTCCATTTACAACCATTCTAAAGAATGATGGACTGAGTAGTGGTTCATATGATCATCTCGGTAGATGTGCAGTTCCACCAAGTGTTTGCTAATTGCTGCTGCCGCTAGTCTGATGGATCTGGGGGAGGGGTGCTCTGAGTGGTAGAAACTTGCTGGAAACTGCACCTCCATGTAGGAGCTTTTGTTGAAATAAGCATCTCTATGTATGAGCAAGTATTTAGGCACCCCTGAATGGCTGCCATGATTTTACATAATACCCCATCTGTAAGTCAGTGTTCATATAATGGACATTTTAAAAGCACATGTATAGTGCTTCACAGAAATATTCAAAATGAAACGTAGCATGGAGAGGTTCAAGTGATATAAAAAGTTACAAGCACAAACTTCAATGTGTTTTGCTGGGATTATATGATAGACAAGTCACACTGGTGCAGAATTGTAATGTGGAAGGAAAAACTACACATTGGTGGGAAGATTTGGCAGGAAGATGAATGAAGTTAAATGCAATGCAATCCAAAAAGATAAACAGCTAGAGGCTGAAAAAGATTTGAGAGCAGTGTTGGAAGTTCCAGACCTAAATCCAATTGTGAATCTTTGGTAAGACTTGAATATTGCTGTTCATAAACACTGTCAATTCAGTCCATCTGAGCTTAAGCTATTGTGCAAAGAAAGACAAGATAAAAAATCTCTCCATAGATTAGGACTTTAAGTTAATGGAAAAATAATGAATTACAATATTTTTATTGAATATTCCAATAACCCCATTGATTGTGATTAATAATAATCACAATGACCTCATCATTCTGGTTGAGCTTGTGCATTTACGTTCGTCAAATCTGTTTTGGGTGTAGTAGTATGCATCTACAAAGCAATAAAATAATGCCGCTGGCCAAGTTAAACCTTTTACTTCCGCTTTCTATGAATAGACAAAGCACATTAGAAATTTTTGGGATATTCAGAAAATATTATTGTCTACATTATGTTTCTGACTCTCACTTTTAGTGCAAAGGCGAAATGGTTATAAACGAGACGGAACAGAGAGGGCAGGGTAATTGCATAGTCGTGCCCAACCAGACTTCCTAAAGCTAGAGCAACTTACGGAAGAGTTGTGGTTTTTCTTCTCTCTGCACTGTAATTGGTGGATATTTCTTAAAGAACTGACATCACCATAAAAGCAAATGTAATGAATAGAAGAATGAAGAAATTAGTGACTTTTCTCCAGTTCACAAGGTTTCTGGATATCCAGCGAAAGCAAAATGACTTAAAGCTGTTTTTTTCAAAAACAGTTCATGATCTCTAATAAAGAATTTTTTTTTTTTTTTTTACATGTTTTTATCCCATTTTGTGCTTTAAGGCAGATAATGTGTCTTCTTCTGACACACGAGATTGAGAGAAAAACAACTGCCTGCCATTTTTCATGAAAATAGCTCTGGGCTCCTGGCAGAAGTTAATCTTTGCCTTTAATTACAAAGTGTCTTTTTCACAGAGTGGATATGTCTTGAGCTCCAGGAATGTTGTTTTCATCCTCTGTCTTCTCCCCAACCCCCACCCCTTTCTCATACATATATTGCTATTTTGCCTGCCTCCTATTCCTTCTTTTCCCCAGTGGGGTAGTCCCGTAAAATAGAGGCGAGAGGTCGGGTTACTCGTTTCCTCCAACCCTGTTCAGCTCAATAGCTCCGCCTCACTTGTTTACATTCCTTTGCCCTTATATGGAGATTTCAAACCCCTTATCCCCCCACCAGCACCACCTCTCCTCTGTAGAGTGCAAATACTCTCACCTTCACAGCAGAAAAAGAAAACCAGCTAACTTAATGAAACTTTCGAGATTTGCCTTCCATTACTATCCACATGTTAAAAGCCATGTTTGTTCTCGTGCATCTGCATAGCTTGTTCTCCTTCACATGTTTGGCTTCACCTGAGACTTTGAATTTCTGAAATTCTAACCTGGCAAGGAAAGTGAAGGTAAGAGATTTTCCTCTTGAAGTCGATGGGTGGCCATGAAGGAGTGTATGGTTGGGGGGCAGTGCTGGATGTCAGAGTTGATGAAGGAAAAAAAATGGCAAGAATTGAGGTGAAGAGGTTAAATGCTGGCTTACGCTTTGCTAAATGGAATGTCAGGAGAGGGATTTGTTGGAAACTCCCGGCAGAACAGGCCTGCGCTGAGCTTTATACTTAAGCTGTTGGAGATGGGATGTAGATTTGTGTGGGGCCCAAACCATACATATAAATAACCTTTGCGGGAGAAAAGAAGGAAGGGAATGGGAAAAAGGTTTTAAAGCCAAGCACTTAAGGTAGTAGCTTGAGACAGAAGGCATAGGAGTTAAATTCTAGCTCCTTTTTGTTGAGGCAGAGTGAGAATGACAGTGAGACAGTATCTTTGTTAACTCTGTATTTGAAGTTTTCTTTTTTTTTTTATCTGTAGCATCTGAGGATTAAGAAGGTTGTTTGGACATATGCTGAGGGTCAAAGGGCAAGGGAAAGTGAGAGGAATGCAGCCCTCTAGTCATCAAGCACAGCTACTTGGGAGCCTGTGCAATATTTGACATTGTATCCATAATCTGAATATGAATGGCAATCCAAGTAACGCCATGACACTTGGAATTTTGGCATTTGACCTGGTGGAATGGTAATAATGGAATTATGGGTAATGTTTGCTTTACATTTAGAAGAAGTGAAAGGAGAAGATAAGTAAGTTGTTACAGTAGGGTGAAATTTTTAATTTGTTTTTCCCCTTCCAGTATTTTAAAGGGAAAGCTTAGGATTTTTGAAATGAGGTTCTGTTAAAAGGTAATAAGCAGATAAAACCATTTATGCAGTGGTGACATAAGTAAGCTAATATTAAACCATGTTTAAAAGACAATCTGTGTTATAGTATGTATCAAATGAAGCCTTATTAATCCTGAAGGATGAAGGTGAAAGTTTTTTTTTTTTGGGTGGAGCTTAAAATTGCGCTTTACTTTCTGTTACTTTTTCTGAACAACTTAAGGCTCTGCACCAGCCATTCTGACAACAATGTGTATGATGCAAACAAAAACATTTAAAGCAACCTGATTCGATGAAGTGTGCAATGCACCACAGCAAGGGTTCTTGGTTCTTCTGGATTAGAACCAGAACCAAGCTTCATGACATTGAGATGTCACAAGGGGCTGATCAGCCAATCAAACACTGACTTAATATATTGTAAGACTTATGCCATTTTAAATGGCAGATAAAAAAAAAAAAATAATAATTATATTACTTTTCTAAACCACATTCTTTTAGGATCTATTGAATAAAAGCGTCAACAAACTACCAGTTAGACAGAACACTGCCTCATGACATCCACAGTTTCAAACACTCAAATTTTCTATTGAATAAAAACACTAGTAGTTTCTGAAGCTGCCAGTTTTGAATATTAAATGTTTAAATGAAATCAAAGAAAGTTTGACTTATCCTGGCAGTCATAACCTACTTTGAGCACCACACTTATCAAGGTCACACATATTTTGGAGATAAGAGATTACTACAACTATATGTAAAAGGTCCTACAAAGAGATTTGCATGGTTTGGAGCAAATCAGTTAAACTAAGTGAAGGTAAAATTGTCTTGTCAAAACTAGCTAATCTGAATAATACCAAATCAAGATTCTAAAACAGTTATCCACCTCAGGTAAGATATTAACTGTTTAGAATTTTTTAACAGAGCCTCACTTCACATATCCTGAACTATTCTGATGACTTGGTTTTATGTTTTAAATGTTGATTTTTGAGTTGAGCTGTGATTCCTGTTGTGTCCCTGTCAATTGCAGAATATGACTGTACACATTTGATGGAGTCTTGTCTTTGTGAGTCCCCCGTTTGTCTTGTTTCTGCGTGTGACCATACCAGCTGACTGTATGAAGCTGCAGCATCTCTTCTGTTTTGCAGCGCCACGCTCTCAGGGCCTAAACCAGGACAAAGCAGCTAGCAAGAGGAGCGCTGTCTGTGGAGAAGCCACGGTGGGAAGAGGGACCCGGACAACCTCCACCACCTCCAGCCCTGACCATAGTGACCATGCCCTGTCTGTGAGCAGCGACTCAGGCCTGTCCAGCACATCTCTGTGGGCAGAAAGACAGACACCTGTCACCACCACCACCAGCAGCACCACCACCACCACCACTGTGAGGGCTAACCAGGGACCCAGTCCACAGGAGAAGGTCCAGCTGAAGCAGCTCCTTAGTGGTTTTGGTCTCGAGGATCCCTCCCTGGATGAGATGGATGACCCAGGCCCTAAGTTGGACTTGAAACAGACACTTCCAGTACAGTTGCACTTTAATGGAGACACCCGACCTCGAGAGAGAGAGACTGACATCCTTGATGATGAAGTCAGCACAAGTCATGATCTGCACAGTTTGGACAGCCTAGGAACTCTGTCGTCCTCATGCCACAAGAGCAGCCAAAACTCCCTTCTTTCAGATGGGTTCGGTTGTCCTGGATCAGAGGACCATCACAACCAGCACCACTTACATCACACTGCACCTCAACAAATGGATGATTTGGAGAGAAGAATCTTTTTGAGCTCCAGAAGCAACTCTGTGACTTCCTCTAACCCCAGCAGTGCTCCTACACCAAAGCAGCATGTTTACAGACAGGAGAGCTACTCCACACAGTCCTGGGTTCGGCAGCAACAGATGGTCGCTGTGCAGCAGTTTAACTACATGCCTGAGGATGGAAATGAGACAGAAAGGTATTCTGGGATCAAATCTGGGAGCGGTTCACCCAAAGAAAGTCCGGCCAACCAACCACAGAACCACATCAGGGACACAAAAATGGAAAGTGTCAAGAACACAGTACCTCACAAGGAACAGCCAACCACCAACAATAACCACAACAATAACAAGCATGATGATGAGATAAAATCCCTAACAATGGATATTGATAACTCCATTGATCAGCTAAATCAGCTGATCATGGACCTGGATCCCATGTTTGTGCCTAGATTGGGCTTCAGCAAGTCCACCAAGAGGGATGGCAAGAGAGATGGCGGGACACAGTTCAACGACTCAGTCAACAAAAGTTCAAACAGCATTGATGTCAGATTCAACGATTGTAACACAGCAACTCTAAAAAACTCACCGCAGACAGGTAAGATAGTTAGCCTGGGTGTTCTTGAGTCTCGTCATTGAATGAAATATTTAATGAAAGTAAATGAGTTAGATAATGGGGTTTATGTAATCTGAGGTTGAAATTGGTGTGCAGGGCATTCTGGAATAGTGTTCAATTGGTTTATTTGGTAACTTTGGTAAATAGAAAAGGGTAAAATTGAAGAATGTTGAAGACTTTTTCTTATGTAATTTTTTCTAAAAGTTATATCCTTTCATTGTCCATTGTCCATTCAGCCATTCCTTTGTCCACACTTTTGTTCATCTGTTGATTAATTCATCCATCGACTATCCATTAATTCATCTTTCCATCCTTCTGATGTCTGTCTAGTCTATCTGTCTGTCATACTATTTCCTAAGCGTCCATCACCCATCACTATCACCCATCCATCCATTTGTTTATCCATCCCTCAAACTACCAACTATGTATCTCTCCATCTTATGTTCCTTATGTTGCTGAACTTATCCATTAACAGTTCATCCTTCCTTTTAAACAGCCATGTATTAATTCTTCAAATGTCCTTAATTCCATTCATTTATCCTCTGTTGAGAATTTTTTGTCATTAAGATGTCCATTCATCCCTCTGTCCAGCAATATATTTATCATTCATTCAATCTTCTGGCCATTCAGCAGTCTTTATTCTTTCTTCCTTCAACCTTTCCCTCCCCTCCATTCTGCCTAGTTTGGGTTTTATGCATTAAATGCTAAGTTTTCTACTTATAATTTAAAAATGTCATCTTCAAGTAAAATATATAAGAAGTGAGTATAAGTATAGCTTTTTTGGCAATCATAGGATGATTAAACCTTGTTCTCTTGTTTCTCCCTTCCAGCATGTTTTCATGACAGAAATGGCAGGGTTCCTGCCAGAATTTCAGATTTTGTTTTCTGAAGAAAGAGTTCTGTCCAAACTTGTATGTGCAACTAACTGAGTGCAGGATCAGTAAAGGTGCACAAAGAAAGAGAGAACAGCTTTTTATCAGTCTTTGTGAACATCTCCGCTTCTTGAACTTTGATAGTAGAGACTAAATATTTAGCTTATGACCAACAAGATTACATTTTCATAAAAAAATAGTTACTAGTGTATTATTTCGGGGAAAAAAACACAGTTATGCATTGTAAGCAAGCACTTGCATCTGAATTAGATACCAGCCTGTTACTTTCATACTGAAGGATAATGTTTGTCATCTTGTTTCCCATTCATCTGATACCATCAGTGTTGTGAAAAAAAAAACAAAAAACGGTTAGATCAGATTTCTTTTTCACTTTTTTCCCTCGCTAAGCCTTATCAGACTGACTTAAAGAAACATTTTATCATTTAATCAAACAAAGTTTGTAAAGTTTATATCTCTGTCCTGTGCAGATTGTACTCTTTCTGTATTAGATTAAGTTCAGGTTATAATGTAATAGGATGTTGACTGAAGAAGGTGCAGTCAGACAGAAACCCAGCCATGCAGAGAAAACATGGAAAGCTGTGTAGTTTCATGAATCATAGCTTGCAGTTGCAGAGGAGTGGGGGAGCAATGTAGAAACCTTAGGAATTTCCAAAGGAGGAACAAGTGAGCCTGCAGGCGCACCTTTTTCCATTTGATTCCAAATACTTGCCTGTCGCCGCAAATAAACTCATCTGCTTCATTTGGAAAGAAAGATAAAGGAAGATGAAAAGCGGTATCTTTTATAGTTGTTGATTTAGAAATAATCTCCTACCAAGTTTTATCCTTCATCTAGTCTTCTTACTGCAGGAAGACAAGTTAAAGTTAACCATTTAAGCTACGTTTAGTTTTTTACAACCAAGATTTAATTTAAGTTACTTTCTTTAGCCCTTAAGCTATCACAATTCCCAGATTGAAGCTATCAACATTCAATGCAGGTATTTCTGTGTCTATGGGTGTGAGTGGGGAGTTTGCACTGTAGTATTTTGGCAAAGCTCTTTATTATCTTGCAGGTCAACAAGACTGCAGCGAGTTTTGTCTTTTCATGTGTGTCAGGTTCTGTGCAAACTCCTCACTGATATCTATGATGTGGCTAGCATGGATCAGTCTTACTGTAAAGATCTAATACCAGAGGGTAAATATTTTTAGTTTTTCTGTAGTGATGCATTGCTTGTTTATACAAATGGCAAATAAGCCAATCAGATGTCAGTAGCTCAATACATTTTGTTATCTAGGTGTGGGCTAGCAGTTCAAATTGAGCATTCTGTTGTAGAAATAGATGGATTTCTGTGACTTCCAGACTTTTAACATTGCATGGTTGTAGTTGCCAGGCAGATCTGAATTATTAGAAACTGCTGATCTGAATTGCTTCTATTCCACCTGTGAAGGTTTAATAAAGGGAGAACATAGCTTGTAAATGGCAGCTGCATGAAATGAAAATGTATTTTTGATGCAGAAATCAGGAGAGAATAACCAGCTTAGTACCAACTAGTAATTGTTAAAACACCTCAAGCTACCTAAATACTGTTGCTGACCATGCCTGTAACCTTATAAGCAGAGTACCCATCTTCTTGTGGCTATTTCTAGAGTGGTAATGCACAGTGTCTCAAAGCTGAAAAGATCTTAAACTGCTTTCTTAAACATGGCAATGAGTTTACTATACTCTAATGGCCTCCATTGTGTACCAGATCAGATTTTTATCATGATTGTTCAGCTATCATTGGTGTCATTCTAAAATCTCAATATAGACTAAAACGACACTTTGTTCAAACTATACTGCAAATAACTGATGGAGCCCTGAAGAGAAAAAAAGAACCATTATGAATCATTGTAGTCTTATGGCAGCTGCTGTTGCAATTATCATTGAAAAACATGTACTACAAGTCACCTAATGCAAATAATCAAAAACAGTGATCAAAGTATATTATAAACTAACTGAAGCAACCAGTCTGTGTTCGAAGAGCACACATACTAAATTCTATATCCATACCTGAAACTGTAAATTTGACGAGCCTTTCTGCAAATGTTTTGTTAGTTGAATGAGTCAAAGTTAAATAGCACACAATGAAAACAAAAATGCAGAAAAAACAAAACAAAATGTATTTGTGCCGTGTGTCAAAAACTAAAAATTATCATACAACTCTGTGAAATCCATTTAGAAAATCCTTTAACCAGCTTTAAAGGATTTAAACACCATCGTTTAGCAGAATAAATTCTCTGGCTGAATTCAGACACTGAGCCATGGTTTCCCAGCTGGGATCTAATCCAGTGATTCCACTCTGCTGTGTTTGCCAGCATTGCAATGCATACACAAGAGCTGCTCTAGATACAGGCTGGCACCCTCCAACACAGTCAATAGCACAGATAGAGTTGAGTGGAGCTGTTCATTGGAATGATTCTGAGGCCAGAAGCTGAAACTTGAGCTTCACTTCCTCAAATGTGAAGGTGTAGGTCAAATACGACCTTCCATTTGATATGTTAGTATCCATCTCCTTAATTTTGTTGGAACTGGACAGCAGCTTTCATTTTAGACGTTAAATTATTGCACAGTTACAAAATATCCCATCAATAGTTCTATCATGCAGCTGTTAAAGCAAATGACTGAAGAACATGAATGTAAAGCGCTCCTATGGGTGCCATTCATGTTTGTACCAGACAAAATGAATAACAATCCAAGGCATTAGCACTTCTTCATCATTAGCATTCTTTAGTGCCCAGAGGTCAGACCTCACTGGGAGGACTCAAATTAACACTCTAGTGATGAGTGTCAACACTTCCTACAGGAGTCACACACACCCACACCCACACCCACACACACACACACACGCACACACACACACACACACACACACACACACACACACGCAGACTCAAACTCCTTGCCCTCCTTTAGCCCACATTGGATTTCTGCTCTGAAAAGAATACGTTTTGATCAGCCGAGGTCACTTTTAAGTAAAATAAGTTTGTTTCATATCAACTTTTAAAACATTTCTGTCTGGGGAACATACAGTTGAAACCAGATGTTTACATGCCCAGTATAAATAGACACATAACCATTTTGTCCTCAGTGTCTGATAGTAGATTAGAGTTAATGTTTCCTCTTTCAGGTCATTTAGAATTGCCAAATTTATTTCAATGGCTAAATGCCGCAATGATGAGCAAGATTTTTTATTATTATATTTTTTTTTTTATTCAGAAGTTTACATCTGTTTCCTTAGCATTTGGTAGAATTGACTTTTTATACTTTATGACTGGTCCAAACATTACAGGAATCATAGTTCTCCCAATAGTTTGTTGGATTCTAACTCAGTGCTTTGAGACTTATATCAGGGTTTCCTTATGTATCCTCCATTACAGGACACTTTGCAACTAATTTGGAGCTATACTCCTGGTCGTTGCTCATTTGGAGAGGCAACCCTCCTCCTTCTTTTATAAGCTGTTGCTTCAGTCCTTCCACAAAGTATACTTTGGTCATAATAAATATTTATATGTCTTTTTTTGTGAAGCATATTTGTCCCTCCTCCTGCAAAACTCCCCGGAAACAGAATACTGCCACTCCTGTACTTTACAGTTGAGATGCTGTTATAAACAGCAATACAAATTTCTAGGCATCAGACGTGCAACAAAAATACACCCTTACGCACCTTTTCTTTCAAGCAACCCACACTGGCTGTCTCCGGTGGTTGGACATCATTCCTAGGCCTGGCACTTGACATTGCTTTTTGAGACGGTTCTATTGGGATCAGTAAAGCTCCAAATAAAGTTTTCCAAGGCTGAAGTATACTAAAAATGTCTTTAAACATTTCAGACTGACATGGTTAATGTGTGTTGACCTTCATAAGAAAGTGTCATATGCTTATATTTTTGGGGTTGATTTGCTCATTTCTCACCAAAACACAATCATCTCTAAAACACAAAACCCATCTACTTTCTGAATGGTATAATGACTGGAAATCCTCATGTGGGTCACTTGTATCCTGAGAGGATGAATGAGACTTGTTGGGGTCCACAATGTTCTACTTGATATCTTTGCTGATTTCATTTTCAATGACCCCTCATAAGGAAGCAATGTCGTTCAGATGTCACCTTAAAATACATCCACATGTTGTGAGTTAGCTATGCCATATTTTCTTGGGCTGTCACCTTTTTTTTAAAAGCATAGTAATCTTATTGTATGAAAAAGTCTGATTCTCATAATAATGATTAAAAAAATCCTTGTATTTCCTTTTTCATATTTCTGGTATTTCATCAAAAATGAATAATTGGGAATCGTAATTCACCTCAAAACGTTCATGATGCAAGGAAATGCTTTACTTGATTTAATGTCGGATTATGTAGTTTTTTTTAAAAAAACTTACTGCCTTGAAGTTTGTTATGCTCATAAAGCTGTGTTGATATTTAATCAACATTTTTCCTCTGTGTATGCAGTTGCCCAGTCCAATGATGTGCGGAGTGGCATCACACGGACTTTGAGTTGCCAAGGGCAGGATGTAATGGATCACCACTCAGACTTTTGTAACTCAAGGTGGGGTGACCCAGAGGAGTACAAGTGCCAGCAGACATACCCCCCGTGTGTCTCTCAGTTTCAAGTATGTTTAGCAGTTGCTTCTTCCCAAATCATGTTTTTAATGCCGTAGTTTTTTTGCTGTAAGATGTTTTATGTGTCATCTATTGCAGCATCCCACGTTGTACAGAAGTGACAGTACCAATTATAGAACCCAGGGCCTAGACAACACTGGTGGAATTGAGACAGGACTTGGCATGGCTCCACCCACTCCTGCATTCCCCATTTCACCACCAACACCTTATGGTAAGTAACATGTTCTGTGAAATTAAGGAGGGTTCTCATTCTGTGTAAACACTCACACCCTCCTCATCGTTGTATTTCCAGTCAAAACTATGTCAGAGTTCACTGAACTCAGGCAAATTCCATCTCCCAACATGCAGTCATTTGGAGGCTTTGGAACAAATCAAGGTAGGTCCAGTAGTTTGCATGTACAGAAAGTTTCTATTCTGTAGAGATAATTCAGATTTTTTCAAATGTTTTGTTGAACTGTTATAAGTGATTGATGTTTCTCTTGGGATCTTCATTTAGTAAATGCAGATTAGCTGGACCCAGAGGTTGCTAATTTCAGGTCTGAAAGGACCGAGGGTCTTGCATGGGGAATGGGGAGAGGAAACAATGCACCACTATTGATCGTCCTGTGTGAAACGCATTCTGATTGAGATTCTGACATGCATAAAAGACAAGGACCAAAATATTTCAGTGGTTTAAGAGAACACTATTTTTGGGGATTTTTATAACAATTTACTGTTGTATGAAGTCGTAAATAATCATCAGGTTTTGTTTAAACACGACCCCAATACAAACACAATAAAAGTTGAAATGTTTCTAAAATCATAGTGTAAAGCTCTATGTTGTTTTTGGTATTGGTGTTATAGTAAAACAGTGGAAACACAGTGGAATAGGGCACTCTTAAGACTAGCCTGAAGCTTTAGCCTCAAGGACTTTATGAATGTGGACTTATGCTGAAGGTGACCAACAGTTATCGACGTCAGGTAAAATACATGCTTATGTTCTTTGAAAAGAGCCACACTTAGAAAAATACTGAGCTATTCCTTAAGAAAGGGAAAACATGTAATGGGAAGATTTAACTCCAAGTGAAGACTTTGTTATTCATTTATAATTCTTTATTAATATCTGGAGGTTTATCAGTTTAGGAAGAAAACATTTCTTCTTAAAAGTCTCTGTGTGCGAGCTAGTTACGACCTTTTCCTCTAGTTCTCTCTCTCTCTGCCTAGAGTCGTCTTTCATGTCTGACCTATGAGTGTGATTGAAGCAGGAAAACAAACTATCTGGACTCACCCGTGATGCTGTAAATAATGCTGACATTGTTGTTATCAGGGAATGGTAAAAAAGATACTGTTTGTGCAACAGACAAAGGGAGATTCCCAAAACAATTTTCTGCCCCAAGAAGATTGCATGTGTGGTTTTGTTTTGTGGAACAGGGCATTTTTTTTTTTTTATAAATATCTTCATTGTTTCTTTTTTGTTGAGCTGTGGTCTTTATCTGAGAAGGGGCACACCCTGTGATTATATGCATATCGCTGAGTTTTAAGTTTGTACATTGTTGTCTTAGTGCTTAGACCTTGTTCTCTGGAAAATCACACAACTTTTACTTTCATTTTTGCATTTGGTCCCTGCTTTTTTCACTTGATCCCCCAAGATATACAGTATTTCTAAAGGTTGTAGGATTGGTTACAGATCTGTTCCCCTGCTGTGCCCCAGACAGCCCAGCATTCAGTTCAGCTGCATCTCCTTGGTTACCAACTAGAAGGCATGGCATAGAAAACTGTTTCTTCCTTCGCAAAAAAGTCTTTGTGTGTGAGTGTGTTCACACAGGGGAGCAGGGAGAAAACAAAAACCCTGTTTAGCTTTAGATCACAAGGAGAGACACTCTGTTGAAATTTAAGATTGTTAGTCTATAGATGTGGCCCAGATTATGGTTTATTTAAATAAGGGTTTCAGATAATTATGGTAAGATGTTTTTTTTTTAATTTTCAGCTTTAGTTTGGCTTGCTTTGTTGACTAAGTGGGTTGTGCCAGAAATAATCAGTGATTGGTTTTATGTATATATAGACCAGATAATTTTGGTGCCTGTGGACAGTTTTATTACTGTTAATTCCAATTCTTATTTTGCAATTTAAACCAGGGCTTTTTCCTCAATATATTTGGGGATTTTTTTTTATTACTGAAGTATTTTTGTAGATTTTCTCTTTTATTTACTGTCCATATGTGCTAGCATTTATTTATATTTTACATTTTCCTAGAACTATGCAAAGTACTATCAAATTAGCGAGTTGCTCAGTTTGGTTCTTCCTGTATTTTTGTTGTTGTTGCTGCTGTTGTTGTTTTCTTTGTTTTGTTTGAATAATTTTCTTACTTTATTTTTGGTAACTCTGCAGAACCTCATGGACATTCTGTGATCAATCATGTGAGCTTCGAGACTTTGCCGGATTCCTCCATCAATTGCCACAGGATGCTAAATTCAACATACTCTACCTCCAACACTGGAAATCATCAGCAGACAGACAGGTAGTGCAACAACTACATATCAAACTTTGTTTTAATCTACTTGACAGATTGCACAATCTTCTGTGAGATGTTTGAAGCTCATGAGTTTGTTTTATAACTTGACAGTTTTTGAACTTCTCCGCAACTATCTCCCTGATGTGTCTGCTATGTTCCTTGGTTTACATGATGCTTTTTGCTCTCTTCGGTACTATCACAAACCTATGATTCATTTACTGAACAACTGTATTTATACTACGATTCAGTTAAACAGGAAGACTTTATTTACTAATTGGGTGATTTCTAGAAGAAACCAGGTGCACTAGATTTTATTTTGTGGTATCAGAGTAAAAGTAGGTCAAATCACATGCCTGCAACCCTTTTTAGTTTTTTTTTTTTTTTTTTTGGAAAACATATTGCAAACCATGCATTGAATCTTTCCATTTCATAATTATGCGTTGGTTTGCATTGGTATGTCCGATTAAATAAGATACATTGATTTTTGTAGTTGTAAATAGTTGTTATATAAAGTGGGAAAGTCTCAGGAGAATAAATACAGCTGTGAGGCACTGTAAGTTGTCACAGCAACTTAGTCTCAGGTTGTTATCTTTTGTGCCATCATTAACTTTTTATTTAATGTCTTATTTATTCAGCTCATCTGTAAGTCAGTCCTGGCCAGAGCATGATGTCCTGACCCACCACTCCTCCCTGAGTAACTACCCATCTGTCCGACACCCACCTCCGTCCTCGGTGTCTCTCGAATATGGCCATCACTCTCCCTTACATCCTCCATTACACCACCCTCATACACATCCTGTCCCCAACGCACACAGCTCTCCACGAAGCAGCCAGCAAAGCCGTTTGGCTGGCTACACTATCAGCCGTAGTCCCCAGCACTTTGACGAGCAAGACAGCTCAGTTCACGGCTATGGCAAAGACTGTCTGGACATGGGTATCGACAGGGATGTTCTAACTTCAATGGATGGTCAACATCAGCTACAGTTTCCCCAGACACAGCCTCCTCTGCTTCCTGAAAAAAAGAGGGTATCAGATGGAGAGCATTCACTGGGGACTGTATCTCCTGCCCTCAGCGGGTTCTCGAGTCCCCATAGTGGGAGCTCCCTGAGTATTCCTTTTCCTAATGTGCTGCCCGACTTGTCAGCTCAGACACCACTTGCTGCCTCACCTCTCCCAGGTTAGTAATTTTTTTTTCTTATGACTTAGTGTGTGATCTTTAACTTAGTACTTCTGTTATTATTTTTATTCCAGATGTACTGGTCAGCAAGCAGGTGACGGTAAAGTTTGTTCAGGATACATCAAAATTCTGGTATAAACCAGATATTTCAAGAGATCAAGGTAGGTATGCTTTATGGGTTTAGATTATTTTTACTTAATTGAAAAAACAAAAACATGTAAGGCTCAAACACAGTTTCTTTGTATTATTTTAGCTATTTCAGTTTTGAAGGAGAAGGAGCCTGGCTGCTTCATAGTGAGGGACAGCCACTCCTTCAAAGGGGCTTACGGTCTGGCTATGAAGGTGTCTACACCTCCTCCCTCTGTCATCCAGCAGAGCAGAAAAGGTGTGTTACATGTCTTTTATTTACAGTGCATTAAAAACTTTTTTGCATGCCTTGATTATTATTATTATTTTTTTATATATAAATATTTGATAAATGTGGCCTCTATGTATTCACTCCCTTCACTCTTGTACATACAGTAAATTCCATAGTAAACAATTGCTTTAAGAAGTCTGGATTTTTGTAGAGATAATTGAAGAACAGAACCAGGGCCTGCTTGAACAATGCTGTGTGTGGCTGAAAAATAACACTGCATATCACTCTGAGAACACTGGCTCAACTGTGTAGCATGCTGTCAGAATGCTTCTGTCCAGAAGGGTAATGAAAGTTAGTTAGTTAGTTAGTTAGTTAGTTAGTTAGTTAGTTAGTTAGTTAGTTAGTTAGTTAGTTAGTTAGTTAGTTAGTGAAAAGGAATTGAACTTAAAATGCAAAAACAAGCCTGGATGAAATCTTGTTCCAAGTTCCAAAAGGTTTGAGCTTGGAGTACAGATTCAATGTCCAACAGGACAAGAAGCCTAAACATAAAGCCAGAGATATGATGAAATGCAAAAATAACCCAGTCAATGTCTACACCTAAATGTTTTGAGAATTTCTGGCAAAGGTTAACGATTGAAGCCCATAGATTGTCTTGATTCGATCTGGCAGCAAAAATTATTTTGCAGAGAAAAATAGACAGAATTTCAGTTTCTAGTTGTGTAAACCTAAAAAGTACATTCTACAGAAGTTTTACTCAGGGGGGATGAACATAAATGCTATACTACTTGTTTAGTTGACTTTTGCTTTCGCTATTCCTGTTAATCCATGCTATCATCCCTCCATCCATACTTTGACTCCAGCACAATGCTTCAAATGTCATGTTTATGATATCTGACAATAATAAAGAGATAATCCTGTATAGCGTGTGAAGAAACAAAGTCCCACCCAAGTTGTCTTTAGTTACAACACACTGTAGTCATCTTCATGTTGGAAACTGAGAATCCGTCTTTCTGTTGTTTGTAAGCTTTGATCACCTTTTTTTCCCTCTTCTGGGCATCATCATTGTGAAACAGACCTGTACTGCCAGATTGTCATAGATATACAGCTAATGTTTCACCCTTAACAAAAGACATACTGGTTCTGTGAACCTGTTCTCAGGGGACAGTGGAGGAAAGTAACCTGCTCCACTTACACTATATCTGCTTTATATAAAAACTATGTGCACATTTCTGTTTGTATATTAGTTAAATGTTTTGTTTTGTTTTTGCATAGTTGTGTAATTAACTCTTTTTTAGGGATCGAAACAAAATTGGTAAATGAATCTGGCCAAAATATTTGGCAGTATTACAACAACCAAACAAAGGTTGATGGTGAAGATGGAGGAGACAGAAAGAAATTTGATCCCACAAAATGTGAATCAGAAACCATTTTAATAACTTTAGAAGGCATATTTTCTGGGAAGGAAACAACGCATAAGGACACAAAGGATTTCTGTATGCACTGCCAACGCAGGGGATTGGCAATGTTTTAACAGCTTCAGTCTGAGTGACAAATCTTTCATTATCCAAAGCTTTTTAGTTCTGTTAAAGAAAACAAATATCTGTAAACGTCTCCCTTTCAATCCATCCAAGAGATGAGAAGAAAGAACATTCCACTCTGTTGGCTTAGAGAATTGCCTTAGATGAATGTTTGGTCAACAAAACCTGCATTTGGCATATTAAATTAGACTTTTCAAAACTCTGCTTAATGATTTAATTTCTCCCAGTCATAAGAAATCAAGCCCTTTCTTTACAATTTAGCCCTTTATATTTTCAGTAAACATTGGAATTTTACTGAAAATCCATTGATGCTGATAATTATGAACATTTGCAAGAGATTTTTAGCAAAAGCTTATTTTTTATTAATTATGCACACACAAAGAAAATCTGCCTATAGAAATAGATTAATATTTAATTAATGACACTTCAGACAGGCTGAAGTTATTTTAGTCTTTAGACTTGTGCAAAAGTAATTAATATACATATTTTTAGTTGTCATCTGACTCAACTGATTCATTTGTCTATTTTAACTTTATTAATCTATTATGCTCATATATAAAACACTAGCATTGTTCTCATTCTGTCTGGAAAGTGCTCAGTAAAAAATTGTAAGACCGATTTGCAGATTTTAAAATGGACCCTACAAAATTCAACTTCAAGAATTGTATTTATAGGTTTTTACATCTAAAACATATGCAATAATGCAGCATTGGGCAACTTTGGGTGATTGAATCCTTGTTTGTACTGTTAGCAGTGTTGTTATGAGACAAATCAAAGATGTTAAACATTGAATCAAATGGAGGAGTGAATGTATAAAATCAACTCCATATAGTGTAGGTCATGGTAGTGACTTTGTATTGGTAGTGACTTTGTATTGGTAGTGACTTTGTATTGGTAGTGACTTTGTATTTCATAAATGTTTTTACAGAAGGAAACCTGACCTAATAAAAAAAATAAAAAATCTACACTGGATTTTTACTTTATACTCTTATACCAGATTAAATCTTCATTTGGTCCCTCCATTTTTTCCCTCTGCTCACACCTGTCCTTTTGTTTTCCATCACATCGTGGCATAGTCCAGATTCCTGTTTGATCTCTTCAGAAATGTGAAATCCAAGCTGCTCAAAGAAGCAAGTTTTTCTCCAAGCATTTGTGTTCACATGCCTTTCAAAGACACCTCACATTGAGACAGAAAGGCTTTTAATGACTTATATTTTAATATTTTTTGAGACAGAAAAAGTTCTTGCACGGACAAAACTTCAGTATATGAGACAGACCAACAAACCAGACTAATTATATTAACTACTTGTGTCCATTTCCCTACAGGAGGTGATCTATCCAACGAATTGGTGCGCCACTTCCTGATTGAATGCACACAGAAAGGCGTGCGTCTGAAGGGGTGCCCCAATGAGCCCTACTTTGGTGAGTGTTTCTGCTGCTGAAACATGAATAAAACGCTTTTCTCTAGAACATATAAAACTAGGAGTCTCTGAACAATACTGCCCTCTACTGGTGCGTACTACATGGTACAAGTGATCTAAATAGCATTCCCTATCCATGTAAGACTGTTTTGTTTTGTTTTTTTAAATGGATGCCCAAAAGTACTATAAACTAACCAATATTTAAACAAGCATTTAAATACTGATGTATTTAATTATTTGTTCAATATAATTTTTCTCTTTTTATTTAAATTATACAATTTATAGATTTTGATTTTTAAAATTCTCTTTAAAGTTTTGTACTTGTTTTTCTCACTTTTATTCAAATTGTATTATTACAAACTCTGCATTATCTATAGGTTTTGTGGATCTTAAATGATGCCAGTTAGATAAATTCCTCATTTCACTTGGAACATTCTATGTTCTACTTTTGCCTTTTTTTTTTTCTTTTAATGCTGTTACCTTCACTTAGAAAATAATTGTGTTATTGGCAATAAAATCTCTTTTCCAAGAGAGACACTGGTAAAAAGGCAATGACATTCAACAATTAAAATAACTGTCTATCTGCAGTCCAGCTATTTACACAAGCAATTAAATAGTTAAAGCGTGAGGAAAACAAATCAACAGGAAAGATATAAAAACTAGTCACACTGACCAAGTTAACTAAGAACTGTCATTCTTTTTAAAACAAATATTTATTCAGTCTGCATCATATGATCTAAATTTTAACAAAGGACTTTTAATAATGATTAATTCTACAAAGTTGGTAGTGCAACTTATCTGTAAATTAAAATTTTGCTTTCCCACTCTGTTGTTTTACAGGAAGCTTAACTGCATTGGTTTACCAACATTCAATCACCCCATTGGCTCTTCCCTGTAAACTTATTATACCTGACAAAGGTAAACATTCACACAGAGACTCTAAAATTTTTGCATGGGTAGAGGTATGGTCACAATTTAATGTAAAAGATTACCAGAGTATTTCAGTGCCAGGTTGTTGCAATCATTTCATAACCATGCTTGATAATAAAGCTGTGTTACTTATGTTCTTTGTTTTTGCTGTTCGTAAGATCCTCTTGAAGATGTTATGGAGAGCATTTCACATTCAGTCACTAACACAGCTACTGAGCTGCTGAAACAGGGAGCAGGTAATCAGACTTCTTAGATCATTCACCATAAATAGACTTTGTGACAAACACAATAAAACCAGACTGCAATGCAATGACACAATCCCTGTGTTTATGTCCTGCTTTTTAGTTATTTCTAGCACTGAATCACAGAGAGCACTTACTCTATTGTTATTTGCTCTATGCAACTTTGATTGTTGGAATTTGATTGTTTGTTGTTGCTTCAGCCTGTAATGTGTGGTACCTGAGCTCTGTGGAGATGGAGTCTCTAACCGGAGTCCAGGCAGTGCAGAAAGCCACGACCATGACCCTGGACGCTAACCCTCCACCAATCCCTACTGTGGTCCATTTCAAAGTTTCCTCCCAGGGAATTACTCTCACGGATAACCAGAGGAAGTGAGCACCCAGCACACACTTTTTTAAAACTGCTACCACACGGATGCATCCCTAATTTTTCAATATAAATCTGTTTTTCAGACTCTTTTTCAGGAGACATTACAATGTCAACACTGTAATATTTTGTGCTTTGGACCCTCAAGATAGAAAGTAAGTTGTGTTCATTGAGTCATATAATAAATATAAATATTAGGTTACCACATTTATTTTTAATACTTACTGATGTCATGTTATTACTGCTTAAAGGTGGAAGAAAGATGGCTGTCCATCAGCAAAGTAAGTAATTACTATTTTCTCCAAAGCTTCAGTCAAAATCATGTCCCTACAGCTATTTTTGAAAAAAATTTTCATTTTGTGGTAGATGACACTGCTGCTGTTAACTACTATCCTTTGCCTTTGCAGAATCTTTGGCTTTGTGGCGAGGAAAACTGGCACTTCTATGGACAATGTGTGCCACCTATTTGCAGAACATGACCCCGAACAGCCAGCGAGTGCCATTGTGAACTTTGTTTCTAAAGTGATGATTGGCTCACAAAGGAGTAAGTAGGGCAGAGCTGATCACCTGGAAAAATGTTTATTGAGGCCAAACTCAGCAACCAAAAGACTGAGGATACGGAGTACCTAAAGACGGGAACTGCTAATGAAATAGACTCTGACTGTGGATGTTAAATGGATATTTACCGAGTGTTGCTGAAATACTCACTGATTTATACTATTAGTAGAAAAACAGTGAGATGTTTCAAAAAAGAAAACAGTTATGTGTTTATTTCTAATTGAAATTTAAGCCAGCTCCAGACCCTTAAAGTATTGTTATTTCTATACATTTACAATTCTAGTGTCCTGTACTGTTATAAATTATTATTAAATAATCAACATCTTACATATTTCTGAAAACAGGTGATTAGAATGTCTAAAAAGCCTGAAAAGAAATGAAGCTTTTATTGCATCAGCATAATCTAAGACTGATAATTTTCTAAAGTTTTCTCTTTTTTTCCCAAAGTACATTTATTTAACTTAGAGAAATAAAATTTCATGTTAAGAAACAAGAGGGTTATTTGTTAGTTTTTCAGCTTCCTTGAAAATTTAACTTAAGGACTCATTTACTCTTCACTGTTGATCAGAGTGTTAAGAATCTCTAGTTAGCCATCTAGAATTTTCTGTTCTCTTGTGGGACAAATATTGCTTGATGTAGAGGGTAATTTTTCTCAGCAACTTTGCATAATGAGAGAAAAGGCCTTTTGGGGGGGCAGATGTGTGACAACATAAAGATGTGGTGGGAGCAATGTGCTTTTTAATTTAATATTTTGAAATTACAAATTAATTCCAAACTGACTTAATCCAAGCAATTAACAAACATTACTTTGTAGGTGATGCACAAGCATTATTTTTTTTTTTTTACTATATCTGGGTATCTCAGTTTGAACTTTGAATATCTGAAAAACAGTAACAAATGGGGAAAATGTGTATGTTTTGAGCTAGCTATGTTTATTTTATATTGTAATATTTTACCTATGCAATATGTATTTCTTTTTTTGAGTACAGTATGCATGAGTTGTACTGGAGTGTCTTTTTTAAGTGTTAAGGTCTTTTTTTTGTCATAAGATATATTAGAACATGACCACTTGGATTTTTTTTTTTTTTTGAGGGATTTTATGAGTGTTTTTGTATTAAATTTATAGACAATGTACGATGCTGTTTCATCTAAACCCTAAAAAATAATATATATGTATATATTATGTATAATATATACATATATATGTATATATTATGAAACTAACAAGACAGCTAAAAGAAAACATTCTTAGATGTGGAATATTCTTCCTGTTCTGTTAAAGTGTTGGTATCCAGAATGTTATTTTGAGGTCTTTCACATATATATATATATATATATATATATATATATATATATATATATATATATATCCCTAATTTTATATACATGGTGTATGTATATACATATAAATGTAGAGAAAAATACATTCAAAAACTCGTTAAAAGACTATATTGCTATTTGATAGAAGATGATTGATGCCTATCAAAATCAGCTACCAAGATTTCCAGCTTTAGTTTTTTTGTTCTTTGCTGGAATACTATGACCAAAAACAGTCTTGTAGTTTATTTGAGGTCTTTCTGACTTAAAAAGGAAACAGGCTGCTGAATTTGGGGGGCAAGAAGAGCGGTAGAGGAGACTTTAATCTTTTAAAAATAAAATGAATGAAATATATATTTCAGTGTTGGAAGTGTACTTAGTCACCATTAGTCATCTGTCAATGACATATACATACACTTGTGCTTGGGGGCAAAAATTACTTTTAACTATCCAAGCCTATTGTATTTGAGATAGTGACTGTTTTCATAAACATTTTTTCCTTTGGATAATCATTTGAATCCAGAGAGGGACCAACAGTCACAACAAAATTATTGGTACTGTTGCATGAATTTCCCCTGAAATCTGATACTTTCCTGCACTGCATAAGAAGCTGTTTTTCTCACTGTCCAACATTAAATCAAGCTAATGTTTTCTTGTGTTAGGTCAGTATAGCTACTGACCTAACACAAGCATTAAACAAATTAAACTATTTGTTTAATGCCAGAATATTACCAGAATATTTTATTACTTTCTTCAGATACATACTGTATGTTTAAAAACTTCAAGACTACCATGTTTATAAACTATTTGGGAAAGCCCAAATTATGATGATGTCCCAGCTTTGTAAGTGTCTTATAAGTCAATGTACAACATTTGTATAGAGGCCTGAAGGTGACATTTTTAGTTCTTCAAAAAATAGGTGAGTGCTAAAACCATGGGAGACTTATTATCAACATATGTCTCCCATGGGAGACATATATGACAACATGTGTCAAAATAGTTTGTAGCATTTACCATTGTTACATTTACAAGGTAGAAATTAGAATTTTGCACCATTAACAGCTGATATGGAGGGAGGTGGCAGCATTATGCTCTGTGGCTGTTTTGCTGCTGGAAGGCCTTGTGGTCTTCACAAGGTTAAAGGCATCATGAAAGAATGTATTGTGGAAATATTGAAGCAACATCTCAGGACATCCACAGGGAAGTAAACATTTGAGCACAAATTGATCTTCCAAATGGACAATGAGCCAAAGTATTTTGTCAAATTAGATAAGAAGGGCATAGAGGTTCTCAAAATCAAGCTACAGATTTTAAAGGACACTGTTACCAAACCCTATAAAACTGTATGTAAGCGTCTGAATTTCAGGAAAGTATTTTATTTCTCAATATATTCTAGCATTTGGCAAACCGAAATAAACTGGGAAATAACTGGACTCACATAATGTCAGCAAGAAAAAAAATGGTAGTTATTTTATACAGCATATGTACATATTTGGTTTTAAGTGTGACTTTTGAAATTCAGATCAAAAGTATTATAGTTTGAACTTAAGACCAAATGTTTACATATATGTAACTCTATATATACATGTACCTCATGCTTATTGTGTAATGCCTGTGCATAAAATGTGTTACATGTGTACATCTTCTTTTTGTATTGATGTCATGTTCTTTTATGTGTTATGTAAATAAACACTGATGTGTTTTTTTTTCTGTTTTAAGAGAGACCATTCTTTAGCAAAATCAGTTGTAAGGTAGACAGAGAACCCTCCTGTTCAAGGCTAATGAGTAATGGTCCAGGAAATTGGTTGTTTTTTGTATTGTTAAATAAGAGAGTAGAGATGGCAGTATGCTTCATTACTTTATTTCTTTTCCTTGGCATTCTTTTTTTTTTGGCTTTCATATGAGCAAAACGCTAGAAAAAATGGGTGTAGCCCAAGGGTTAATTTTTCAAGTTGAACTGCAGAAATGTGATTGCGTGTGAGCGATGAAGTTATTCAAAAGAGAGTTTTAAATGAAAGCATTGCCAATCAGAGTTTAAAATATGCATCCATAGACACTAAAAGAAAAAACAAACAGTAATTGACCTCTTTTGCTGAGATCAGCCAAACAAAAGGATGAGCATGAGTACAATATGAGGCAAAACTGACAAGACAGCTAAAAGAAAACATTCTTAGATGTGGAATATTCTTCCTGTTCTGTTAAAGTGTTGGTATCAAGAATGTTAATTTGAGGTCTTCTATTTTACATGTTTTCCTGCTGAGATGACCCTTGTTGCCTACTGTAAAAAAGTTCTATCGTCACATAATAATTGGAAATAAATTATATCTGCTGCCAGCAGAGGACACTAGCAACACCAGCTACAGGACCTGAACAAGCAGAGCCATTGAGGAGAAAGGGGACTTTATAGGTACCTCTTAATATTGAAATAAGGTTTTGATTATTACTCACTGACCTGAACCTTCACATCTTTTAAAGAGCTTTACAGATGTACACTTGTACTACATTAGATGACATGCACTTATCCAAAGCGTCTGTCAGAAGTGCAGTGAAATATGGGTCATACCTTTTGCACAAGCCCATACAGGACAGGTTGCTTTAAAAATGCTATGGAAGGATTAAATTGCAGTCTACCTTCAAGCCTGGAAAAGCTCAAAAAGGGTGGACTTTCCTTCCTCCCACCTCCCTCACTAATGCCTTTCAGCAGGTGGTGAAAGAATTCCCGGGGAGGGCTGGGAGGATGCTTAGGCCCAGGTGTGGTGTGGTGACTGCAGAGAACTCTGAGCCCATCGTCCTCTGTTATTTAGAGTAAAGTGGTCTTAAAGTAAAAGTAGGTGGGGAAAGTCCAGAATGACAAATAACACCATTTGAGCAAAGAAGAACATGTCAGAAGTATTGCACTCTACAAATACCAGTGTGTGCAAGCTGTAAGAAATACAGTGAGTCCCATATGCAACATTAAAAACACTTGACATTTAATGTAAAAGACTAACAAAAAGTGGTGCATAATTGTAAAGAAGAGAAATGATGCATGGCTTTAAAAATTTGTTCTTACAAATATATTTATGTTAGGTGTGGTTTGTATGGGAATGTTTTCAACCCCTTTCACTTAACAGTGTGAAGAAAAAGTATTATGTATTTTTCCAGGCACATAGTGTCATTTTATACTAAAATCAAGTAACTATGTTACCTTCAGTTGTTGTGAAAATGCTGTATGTTTGATTCAAAAGTAATGGCTCAAAAAGCATGACTATAGTAATAAAATCTGACACCAACTCAAGTAAATGCTTGTCTATCAGAAATTTGGCACTGGAAATAAACACCCAGTACCATAAAAGAAATGTTAGTATCAGAAAAAAAAGAGAAAGTTAATGAACATAATCACTGAAAAGGCAGTTTACGGTATGATAACATCTATTATAAGGAGAATCCTGACCTAGCAAAAGCCCTCTTAAGTGACATTAATTGAGACTGTCGCATACAGTATTCTAGTCACAACAACTTTACAATTAACTTCCCAGCTTTACACCAAGTTTTATTTTGGCACCAATGTGGAGGTTAGGGATCCTGTTTATCGGGCTGAGAGCATCCATTGTGATTCCTCATGCATTGAGCTATGCAGGACTTTTTGGGGGCAATTAAAAGATCAGGGCTAATAGCTCCCATTTGAAGCAGAACAAAGGGTGGTAGACAAAAATAGAAAGTTCACGCTGAGATAGAAGCAGAAAATGAGGTCTCTCTGCTTGGTTTTGTGCAGATAAAAATACAGGGATAGAAGATGACGGCTAGATCGTTTCTGAAACCAATAGAAGTTGTATAACATTGGACTTTTAAGCATAAAGATGTGACCCACTAAACAGAGGATACAATATGACTTAGTTCATTGGTCCCAGGCCTAATGTTTCCCACTGTGGCTGGGGATGTGTCCCAATGGGGACATTGCCTAGCAATCTTGAAAAAGAGAGCAATATAATCTACAGACTCCTTCTCAGGGGAAGAATTATTGTACATTAATGGATACAGAGGGATACGGAGGTTAACTAAGTTTCTGCAGCCATTATGGAAGCAAATAAATTGCCTAAATGCTTAACAGACTACTGGACCTACAGTTTTCATGCTAAAGGGCAACATTTAAATGCTGGGTGAAGTTAAAGATTACTCATTCCTTTAAAGAACTACAAAACATTTGTGACTGCCTGCACCAGGTTATAGTACAGCAACTGTGATTAACTTCTGTCTGTTCCCCACCACTTCGGCAACAAAACACAGATCACCATCACTTACAAGATGGATGAACCACTGCAAGGCCTGCATCTGCAAAACAGATGTCTTCTTTCAAAATATGTTATCTTTTGCTTGCATGTGAAAAATGTGCATCATTTTATGTGAAGAAAAAAACATAGATGACTGTAGAGAAGTGCATAAGCGTCCCATATTTCATTTTATGTTTTACTTCTGTGGTTTACAAATGTTTGAAGGGATTAAAGTGATAAATCAAACATGAATAGAATCATACATTATATTTAATCAGTAATGGCACTTTTTATGTAATGCTTGTTTTCATTGTATTTCATAGCAAAATGATGATAGTAATGCAGACTAGCAACAAAGTATATGTGTAAATTCCTGAAATGTTGATATGAGTCTAACAGGAACTATAGTAAATTGGATGAATGGAGGGTGGATTCAAGGCACCAAAAGAGTGGCGCCACTTTCAGCCCAATCTGGCTGGGTGCTGGAAGTTCCACTGTAGCTTCACACTCCCCCTCCACTTGGGCCTAATTACAGCTTAGGAGTGCCTCAGGGGGCCAAGCCTCCAAAAATGGGGACCATGGCACTTCTACAGCCAGACCGCTCCAAGAAATGATTAACCAACTTTGGAAAAGGATAAAAGGTTGCCTCAGGCCTCTAATAATCACAAAATTGTTAAAGTTCTGTATGGCTGCCAGTCAGAGTACAATCAAAGAGAAAAGATTATCGTATTAATCACAATGCAGACTTATGCTTCCTTCCAAGTCATCTAAAATGAGAGTTTTCCCAAAAAGGCCTTCAGACTGGAACAATTATATAAAAGACGGTCATGGGACTATGAAGGGGGTAGAGAAATAACAGCAATGGACCAGACATTGTCATGTGATCTGGCTGTTGGCCTTCAGTTCTTTTTTTATTCTAACAGACCTCCATACACTGTATATTTGCACACCTCACCAAGCAGACACACTTGACCTCCACAGCCATCTCTGGTTCCAAGAATGGGGAAAAGTTTCATTTGTATTAAAAGGTATGCACAAACACACACACACACACACACACACACACACACACACACACACACACACACACACACACACACACACACACACACAGTTTGTGTTTTTACCCATATCAGGATTTTTCATTGCATTTTCATAAACTGCATTTATGCAGATATTTTCTCTAACCCTAACCGTTACTAGTCTATCCTAACCCAAAAACAGCTCTTCTTCTAATGGGGCTCAGACTTTGAGCTGCATAAGGTGCAGTTGGCCCCCACAGCGCAGGGCTTGTTAGGAAAATAGTCCTTACAATTTATCAAATGCAATGCCACACACACCAATGCAGCTGGTTTTAAAATACAGATATTTCTTCCGTTAATGAGGCTTTTAGTAACTTATTTTGTCCTGTTTTCAGTAGTTTTTTCTTACTGTTTTATTCTACTTCATGACACATAATCATAATTTGTTTACAATTCCTACAAAAAGTACTCAACCCCTTGGATATTTTAGCTTTTTCTTTTTTTTGCTTCAAATCAGTATCTTGTAGATGGACCTTTGGCTCCCAAGGAAGAAATTTGTCAATCAGCTTGTGAGGATGCCCTGGATGAGGCAGATATATGCGTATTTCTTCCATTTCTTGATGATGGACTTATCTGAACTCCTGTTCAGTACATAGAGATTTTTATTTTCCTATCCATCCCCTGACCTATTCATTTCAATATCACTTTCTCTGATTTGCTTGCCGTGTACTTTTGTCTTCATGCTGCCATCATGGCCAGGATGATTGAACCTTCCAGACACTGCTGTCTTTACTTTACAGTCACTTGAGACACTCTCACTGCACTCATGTGATCTCCATTCCATTCACTCTGTGACTACCAGTACCAACTGACTGGGCCTCTGTTGAATTAGGTCAGTCATAAGGGGGTGACTATGTATGCAATAACTTATTTTATGACACATGTTCTTATTTAACTATCAGTATCGAACTAAGTTTTCAGTTTAGAATTAAAGTGTTTTTGCTTTGTCTTTTTTTGTCAAAAAAACCTAATTTCGTAGATCATGGTTTGTGAAAGCAGTGAAAAGGGTAAAGCATCTTTAGTACTTTTTATAGATGTCTTTGTATGCCACATAAATGTTGCTGTATTTGTTACTGGAAAAGAAAACCATAAATGTGGTCAATACTTATTTTCCCTGCACTATTATGTACCTAATTTATATTTAGCAAAGCACCTCAGCACAATAATTGACAGCATGCAAGACAGTCTGGCTACTGGAGCAAATTCACAGAGCTCCAAGCATGTATATCTGATTTACCCAGATCATCTTAAAGAAGTGGAAAATTACAGTGGTTTAAGATTCGACAAGCTGTTGCGGTTGGCCGGTGCAGCTTTTGACAGCAGGTTATGTTAAACACATGTACAGTAATATCCTGTGTTTGCAAAAGCACATTCTTCACACTCCCTTTTTATTGAGTGGCTGCTCTGCAGGATGACATTCCTCCACTACATTACTCTTGCTCTCCTTCGCTATGCTGAATATGCACAGGTGGCTGAGAGACCTCTTTCAGAAGAGCTAAGAATGTAGGAAAGGGAGAAAAATCAGCACTCTTTTTTTTCTATTCTTTTGCAAATGAAACAAATGTTTGGCATTCCACAAGCACTGCTCTGCTGTAGACCTGTCTGTTAACAGATGGCAGTATGCCAGAACCTGTTGGCTACTTATTTGACTTTATCGTTCAAGTTATTTTAAAGTCAAATGTTAATGGTGCACCTCAACTTAGTTTTGCTTTTCTATTGAAGTTTTTGGGACATCTGTTAAATGTCTGTAATCATTTACTAGCCCCTAAAGAGTGCAATGGATGCATCCTGGAATTTTCTCACTTACACGTGCAGTACACACTCTTATTTTAAGATGTGCCATTTAGCACAGACAAATGAGCAGAACTAAGCTAACTATGTCACATATCTTAGCAGGTTCATAGATTAATGTGTGAATAGCAAATACATCAGGTGTATTTTTTTTAACATTATAAAGAAACATAATACAAAAGAACGGAATGCTCTACCTCGAATCATGTCTGATTTCCTCTGTGGTGTTGGATTAAAGTATGTTTTCTCTTCTCTGGTCAAGAACTGAAATATCTATCATAGCTATGAAACTCAGCTATGCAAAATATGCCAAGCAAGAATGTTCTATTTCAACTGTGTAAAAAATGCAATCCATTCTTTTAAAGGGCAGCATTTTAAATGTTTTTATTGATTAGGTTTAATTATTTATTTTGGTTTGTATACTCTCTTAGTCATTAGTCATATTGCTGTAATTCATCCAGAATCTGTTTTAGCACTGTCTTGATTAAAAAAAAATAAATACATTAACAGAAAAAACTTAGTCAACCTACAGCAGCACATGTTGATCCAAATCCTGAAACATTTGAGTTTTAATTGCCTAATTACAGATAAAATAACTTGTTTGTACTTTACATACATAAATAATAGCCAGTTAAGTTTTTATTTGTATTAGCTTGACGGTGTGTATAGATCTCCCATGATCTCCCATATTTCTTATTTTTTTAATAGTTTGGATTTAATAGCCAGGATCTGTGGGTAAAGATTGATCAAGGAACTGAAACAGGTCTGACGGTTCAGACATGAAGACAGTTGCAAAGTCAGTCTTCTGTCACTTGAAAAACATTTTCAGGATTAAAGGACCAACGTCCTAGCAAGATCTGAAGAAACTCATATATGCGTTGCATCGGTTAGTGCAAAAGTGACTTCTCAAGTCTTCCTAAAAGAAAATCTGTCAGACAATTGCAGGTGATTCAAAATGCTGCTACTCATGTTCTGAAAAAACGATAGATCACCCCAGATCCCTACACTGGCTCCTTGTAGCTCAGGGAAAGGAAAATGGAAGCTGATAAGAAAGAGTGAGGAGAGAGAAAGCAAACGGACAAATGACAGCAATCAAATCAAACAGCTGTGAGCAGGCCAGTCATCTAAATTTACTGGAAAATCTTCAGTGACACTTGAAGAGGGCTGTGCACAACAGTCAATTTATGATGTGTTCAGCATTCAGAAGACTGAATGCTGAATCAAAATTTGGTTCAACAAGCTATTTATTTATGGAATGTAGAAGTACCACATTCTATAAATGTAGTACTTCTACATTTATAGAAATACAAAGTACTTCTATAAATGTGCTAATGCAAATTATTTTGTCGTGTTTAAAATGTTACATAATTCATGGCAAATGGCACATTTGCGCCCCCATAGACAAGAATGGTTAAAGCATGGACCCGGCGTGGACACTTCTGAGGTGTGTTGCATATTTTATTTAGCATTTGTTGTACTTAATGACTAAAAAAAAAAAAAAAACACGTTGCCGTATTGTTGATTAGCGATTTATGACGAGGCATTCTACTTAATAAGAGAGAGAGAGAGAGAGAGAGAGAGAGAGAGAGAGAGAATATTAGAAAGACAAGTTGTAGATGAAATTCTTTATTTCGATGTCTAAAACCTAAGCAAACAGCTCTTACACTGTCCAGAATGAGCGAAGTCGAAGTTATTCAGCAGTGCGCCACAAGCCTTTCGGGGGTGTGACTACAGTCATTGGGGTCTATATATTGAGATGTTTTGTCCGCCAGCTAGATGTGGATGAGGGAAGCTGACCAGCGGAAACTCGCCGCAGCGGGACTGTGTGCCACCTCTCTGCAACTCACTTTCTCTCTCTCTCTCTGTCGCATCACCATGGATCCCTATTTTCTAGCGCTTCGCATGATTTTTCTTGTGGCATCGCTCACCCGCAGGTCAGGTGCGAGCGGGCCGGTCATTAGGTGTGAGCCGTGCGACACCAGAGCGCGTCTTTTGTGCAAGCCTTTACCCAAGGAATGCGCCGAGAGAGTCCGCGAACCTGGCTGTGGCTGCTGCATGACTTGCGCCCTGAGCTTCGGCCAGCCGTGTGGAGTGTACACCGGGAGATGCAGCTCCGGACTGACCTGCCAGCATCAGCCAGGTGAAACGAAACCTCTGCAGGCTCTGCTTGAGGGTCGAGGTGTTTGCGTAAACGCGACGAACAGACGGCCGTCGGCCAGACCCACACCCACATATCCGGTCAATGAAGTGCCAGGTGATAATTCTGCTTCAGTACTTTAAATCTGCAATGATTTCCCTTGCACGCTGGGAAGGGAAAATCATACTTTTGCCAACTTTTGTGTGGAGCTGGGAGTGAGATAAGATGAATTTTTAATTCATTTTCAGAATTAAAAAAGATGAAAATTTATGCCAGAGAAATCACAGAATAAAGCAATATAATACCACAAAATTTGTCTAGTTTGACGGTTGGATAAAAATATTTGACAAAATGTTTATGCTCAGATTAGCAATATATTTATAAACTCGATTATTATGAGTAGTTAGTTTGGTTGTTTGAATTAGTTTAAGTATTTGGCATTGCATAATAGACTAACTGTGTTTGGGTTATTACTAACTTCTATTTTACTGACATGTTATCTAGAAGAGAGACAAACACCAAAGGTACAAAACAATGTACCTCCTTAGTGTTTATTTTCCAAGAGGAATTCCTCAAGGTTCTTTTCTAGGAACAAGTCTTGTTTTTTGTTATTTGTTCTTTCTTTAGGTCAGATAATTTAGCAGCTACGTTTTTGTCACCTTCGTGTTGGCAACATTAAGCCATACAGGCTTATTTAAACCATCTGAGTTGCCCAATTTGACTTCCTTAAATAACTCAAGCATTAAGCAGCAATTGAGCAACAATTTTCTACAGCTAAACTAAGAAAAGAAATGAAACATTAACCGTTGCACTGGACATTGCCAACTATGCCATTAAACATTAACTGTATGAATGATTATTCTAACAGAAGCCAGATGTCAGTAATTTAGGTGGCATTTTTGATGACATTTTGCTGCAAAAACTATTTAAAATGCATTTTAAATTTTTTTATTTTCCATCAACTGTGTCTTTAGGTACATCTGAAAACTGATAGTGTTTGTATGAAGTGAACTTTAACACTTTGGCTTTATGCAAACTTTTTTTAATTGTTCACTTGTCTAAAAAGGAGATAATTTTACCATTTTGGTCTTGGACAGTGTGCTTATAATGCCAACTTGATTCAACCATTAACTTCCTCTTGCATTTAGAATTGGTCTAATCAGAGCTTTGTAACGGCCATTGACATTTGTTTTGTGTTTTATGTATCGGACATCACTGAGTATTTACCAGCTTTTATTTTCTGTGAAGCATCTTATAAGATTACCTGTGAATCTTATAAGAACAAACAAACTAACAAATTAACAAACTTTTAATCACTTTACACACCTAAATGTATTAAACTGTTTTCTATTTTATGCCCAAATCTTGAAGAATAACCTTGCTCCTTAGGTGAGGTAGAATCAAATATTTGTAAATAATACAGTCTGATCAGTATAAAACAAGTGCCAAAAAAGTAGAGGCTGTATAATCTGCGATTGTTAAGAACAATCATTATATATAACAGAATGGAGCGAGTGTTTTGTGTTTTTTAAGTGTTTTTTTTTTTTAAGTGAGTCTTATTCAGGCAGAGTGAAAAACTGAAAAAAAGCTCTGTCCAGGAATCTAAGAGTTGGCAGCTCTGTAAGGTTTCTGTTTCCTGTCGCAGAAACCTTTGGCAAGGTTTGATTTGACATTAGAAATGACAATAAATTAAAAATAAATCACAATTCTGATATAATTGTAGCAATATCTGCATTTGTGCTAAGTGGGGAAATATGGCTCTTCACCTCAAGTTTTACTTGTCCAATTTATTAAATTCACAATAATAATTTTCAAGTCCCAAAGAAGATTTTCAAATTGCAGTTTTAATTAGGTCTTTTTCTTTTTTGGACATGTATTATCTAAATTAGTGCATAAAAAAACTTAAGTGAAGGTTAACCCTATATCATGAATCTCTTTGTGTTCTGTCTTGCAAATAACCACACTGTTCTAAAACAATGGCAGACAACACAGAGGCTAAGGATAAGGAGGAGAAGCCATCCAGTCCAGATCTTGAAACTTCATGTAACCCTGCACCTCCCAGGCCTTCGCTTCACCCCTTCCTGTCCTCCGCAAAGTCAAATGCCATCAGATGGGACCAACAGAAGGCAACCCAGATCTTTAAGATAGAGGATCTGTCAGGACCAGTCATCACAGACCAACTAAACATCTCTCTAGAAACCAAGCAGGAGCCTGAGTATGTGAGTACCGCAAACATTTTTCTGACTTCTGAACACAGTGGAGGAATGTTTTTCTCCTCTCCTCTGTGTTTTGGTGTTTTCTCTCCCCGCTGCGGGTGATGAAATGTTTTGGATAGCAGTGCCGGCAGTTGGCAGGGATCTGGTACAGCGGAGTGACATGGCAACAAGCATGTACCACGGCCCTGCGGCTGACCTGTGTCAGGCGGTTGTTTGGCCACAAGGCGTCCGCGTGCCGGGCGCTACGAGAGCCAGCAAATGATGGATTGGCTGATGTGAGGGCCTGTTGGGAAGCCCTGCTACTATTTTGATCTTGCCTTGGCCAGAGAAGTGAGCACACTCTTGTAATGGGCTTTGACTGGCTTCTCTGATTAGTGACTGAAGTACTTGGACTTGAGAACAAGCCTTTTGGCTCAATCTTTGAAATGTTTGAATTCAATTTATACCCTGTCCTTTGTGTTACATGCAAGAGTTCTAAGCAGCTTTGCAAACTGTTAAGCTTCTTCAAGTCAGATGAATTAAATTCTTATCCGTTGCCTCTTTCATTGTGCCGCCACCTTTGTGGTATTATTGCTGAACTCAGTGTATAGCAAAGTGACTCAGGTTTGGATTCATGGTAAAATTGCACAAAATAAATTGCTCAAATTGCATGGATATTTTGTAACCTGGGACTGTTTTATTTTTTGAGTGCAACAGTGTAAACTTATTTTTTCCCCCCCCATTATTTTAGGGTCCCTGTCGAAGAGAAATAGAGTGCATGCTCAGCACCCTGAAAATTATGAACATCCTCAACCCCAGAGGCTTCCGCATCCCAAACTGTGACAAGAAGGGCTTTTATAAGAAAAAGCAGGTACAGATAGACATAATTTGCATTTTTATTCAGAAAGCATGTTTCATTCCTGACTAATCTGCTTGCTTAACATCTGTCCAGCGTTAAAAGACCACTCAGGGAAAATTTGCATATTTTTTTTTCTACAAGCTGAGTTAATAGAGATTAAATGCTCCTCTCTAGTGACTCAAACTTTAGGTTTGCTGCCTCCCAATTACAGCCGCCGTTCTGTCCTCTTGTTTTACATCAGTAGTTATTAGAGCTTCGTCACTGCACCGCACCAGTGAGGCAGACCATAGCCACTGGCTCTGGAAACATGAACCACAGGGGCCAAAACCCCAGCAGAGCTGATGGCTGGGATGACGGCTGTCTTACCTCCCCTCCCAGGGAGACAGACGTCAAGGTGGCCACTGGCACCCCATGTGCTCGCCCCATAATTGCTGGACTTTTGAGAGGCAGACACAGAAATAGAAGTGCAGCCGTCCCCACCTCACATGGTTCACCCACGATCAGGCTGTAATAAAAGAGCAGTACTGACGCATTCACATGGAGACTTTTGGGGCTCCAATGCCGCTGCATCAACAAAACAGATTATCTCTTTGCACATCAACTCCATCAACCCCATTTTCTTCCGCCAAACCTGCAGTCACCTCATATGCAGGTCTATTAAAGCAGGCTAATGCATCACAGATTACAACTGGAAGACCATTCAGTTTGAGTGGTTTAGCTCAGACACTTGCAATTTTTTTTAGTAATCTGAGATCTTGTTACTGCTTGCAATTGGCTGGTATGAGACTCTGAAGACATGGTAATTTTAAGTAAAAATACAACAAATTCATTGTATTTTTTTAATTTAATCTATAAAAAGATTTAATTCCATGTTTTAAAACAACTATTATTTATGCTGATGCTAAAGTGATATGAGATGTTGATAAAGTGATCTGACATGTTAATAGTTAGTAGTAGCGATCAGGATATTTGTTTTGATTTTGATCTGAATTACTTGACAGTAGACACAGGCTGATGCCTAATCCGAGTCTGATTTCACCGAAATACTATGTAGTTGCTCCTGTTCTTCCTGACACCAGCAATTCTTCAACATGGGTCAACTTGGCTGAGAAAACCACTTTAATGTTTTAAAACATTCACAGCTTTATCAGTTATTTGTGAGGAAATATCTCTCTAAAAGGGGTCCTCTTATGCAAGATTCACTTTTTGAACGATCTTATACTTCGGTTTGGGCCTCTACTGCTTCTTGAAACAGCCCAGACACTTGACAATCCCCTCATTATTTTCTGGCAATAAGTAAATGGGTTTTTTTGGTGTGTGGAAAATGAGCCATTTCAAAAAACCTCCTGATTAGTTAAAATAAATGGACATGGCATTGTTACCTAGCAACCCCAGCTGAGCCACCCCATCACCTAGCAACCCAAGTGGAGCACGTTTGATCAGCAAGTTTTACTGCTGAACATGTTGCACAATGGCTGCTGGAAAAGACAAGTATTTAGTTGTTGACTTCTCATTCAAAAAACGCTCCTGAGACCTTGATGGTTGTGCAGGAGGCTCCATTTCTTCTGCTTCTGGGTCTGACTCACAGTCAGGAGCACTCTTCAATCATCTTGTTTTTTAGTCCCGAAACGTTTCCTTTAGCTCTAGGCTAACATTGGCCTTTTATTAACATTACTGAAATTAACTAATAACATTTTGTCTCAGTTATGACATTTGACTTGGGCTGTGGTTCCAGTTAAACACACCCTGGTTCAGAAACTTAATGCTTTCTTATTAAAATAATGGCCAGTGTCTAAGCTGCCTGTGTTCATCTGCAGTTCATCAGTCCATGCACTGCAAATGACACGGATAGACGTGGAACCACTGCAGTCTGTCTCTCACTGTAAAAGTCACTGCAAAGGGTGGAAAAAATATTAGATTAAATAATTAAAATCATGTGCATGAACTTTAATGCAGTTTTCAAGGCATGTGCAAGACAACTGGTTGTTTGTTGATTATAATTATTGAAAAAAATAAGCTGTCCGTGGACAGCAACGGGTTGGCAGAGGTGTTGGGCTGTGCCACATTCTGTTAAAAAAAAATCCAAACAAAACTCTAGTCACTTTTCCTGGCATCTCATCAAATTACTTTAAACAATAGGAATGTTATGATGAAAAAAATTGAAGCGTGTTTAAAAACCTGGTTGATAAGGGTAACCTCTCAATGTCTAATTGGGACATTGGGAAAACTGTAATGTTTTTTATGTTAAATCTGCCAAAAAACATTTTATCCTAGAAAAGAAATTTTCATCTGTACATTATACAAGTTTTGACCCCTTTTATATTATGAATCTTTACTGTAATTTGGTGTTGCTTAATCATTTAGCAGTATTAGCAAATGCTTTTCAGAAATGCATTATACGAGTTCATTTCTTTTCAGAAGTATTGAGCTAAAAGAGGATAGTTTCCCTTCTGATCAGCTTTAACGGTCTTAGGAGCTGTGGCACAGTTGCTTTAGCCCTTGAAATGAATGGCTGCATGTTTTACTGGAGTGGAGGTTGACCTTTAGTAAAATTGGCAGTAAAATAACAGCCCTTGGGTAGCTCCACAGACTCTGTAAGTCATTTGTAGTACCCATAATTTGGAGCTGCGGGGTATAATCAGCAACAGATGATTCGTTCTGGCCACCAGCATCTGAAAATAGATTTTGGTTCACAGTTGTTCACAAACGGGACTAAGTAAATATTTTACCATGGTTTTATTTACCTTAAAAGTCTCCATACGTGTCTGTAACAGGAGATATACCGTAAAAAAAATCAGCTGAAAAAACCACAGCATGTTGGATGACCAAGGTTGCATGGACTCAGCACAGTCTCAGCATTAATGCCGCTTAGCTATGCTGTTTTTCTTTATTAAGAGTGCCTTTGAGCAATCCACATTCTTTTTTGCATTTTGTTTTTCCAAGGCATCCTGCAACTCTTTTGTCTCCCTTCAACTTGTCTCTGTATACTTTCAGTGCCGTCCATCCAAAGGCAGAAAGCGAGGCTTCTGTTGGAGTGTGGACAAATATGGGCAGCCTCTGCCAAGTCTTGATGGGAAGGAGCGAGAAGTCCAGCGCTACAACTCCGAGAGCCAATAGGAGGAAAGCAGGCTGGGGAGGGAGGGAGTTTTCGAGTGAACAAAAAGAACTGTAAACAAATAGAGGCACTAAGGATATTGGAGTACAGGTCAGGAGATGGCTTGGCTGATATATGGATAGTTGCTGTTTCTATCTATTGCCTCTGGGACCCTTTTTCACCAAGACAGAACAAAGGGAGCAGTGAAAGTGTATCAGGAGGAAAGTCCTGGAATTTATGCTACAAACAGACGATAAGCTCTTTTATTTTTTACTCCCACCTGGACAGCTCCTGGAAAAATTACACGCTTCAGAATTCATTTTGAATGCCTTAAACTGATTAGGAAATACACATACCCACACACATGCACACAGACAAACATGTCACGGATGGTGATTGGGTTAGCGCTTCATTTTACGCACAATTATATGGCATCGCATATGTGTACATACATTTTGTTGTATAATCAGTTTTTGTGCTTGTAATTTGTAACAGATATTTTGTATCTGGACGAGATGACCATGAAATGTATATATGTATGAATTTGTTGTTCAGTCTAATCATGCAGTGCCTTACTATGAATGCCTGTTATGAGTTCCATTGTTTCTAGTGGAGTATGATGGAACTGTGCAGCTCAGACACTACAATGCATTTAAAGGCGTTTTATGCTGGATCTTAAGCCACAGAAAGAAATATTTTTTTCTTTTTTTTTTTATCTCAACTGTGGCTACTATTTTTATGATTGATGAGCTGAATAAGCTGAATAGTTGGGATGAAGACCTCTGCCGTTCTTTGATTTTTCATAAAGCCAGAGATTTTGTTCTGTGCTCTCTTTTAGCTGAAGTATGTTTGCATGTACAGTCCAGCAATTGAAGTCTATTTTTACTTAATAAAGGCAGCAAAAACTAGGTCAAGTTCTTGTTTTTCTTCTGATCATAAAATGAAACATTCAAAACTATTTAAACTTGATGAAATGTTTTATTATATACATTTAGAAATATTATGTACAGTGCTTCATTAAGAAATGCAATATCAGCATACCAGTACTTCATCAATAACACTGAAAGCAGTGTACTGTTTTTTTTTTTTTGTTTGTTTTTACATCAAACTCGTATACAGAAATGAATAAATACGACAACAGATGCAACCATTAATCATAGTCAAAGAACCTGCAGATGCAAGGAGAGGTAGACAAAATTTGCAGTGCATGCAAAAACGTACAGCATCTTGGATTTATATTTGTGCTCACCCAGAATGTGCCACTTTAAAAATCCCCTTTGAATAAGTGAACATTCATTCAGAAAATGGTCAACAGCTTAAATGAATGGCCTATTGTGACTTTGCAAATTCTAATTAATCAAACTTACTTTGGCGGAGTTGCAGACCTATTGTTTTGAGTAATGGAGTTATTCAGTTGGCCAAAAACCTGCAAACATGCTTTTAAAATACACTGATAACTGCGAGATACATCAAAGAATAAATAATGTTATACATAATGTTCATAAAATAGATGGCATTTTCACCTGACATGATTTAACATTTTTTGTTCATTAGGCTAGTTTTACATACAGTATTTACTTAAAGGTAAAGTTATTCAACACAGTTTCATATGTTTATATCAGTAAATTAATATCTTAGAGAGTAACTTCTTGTTGGCACTGGGCATCAGCAAGAAGGTCGCTGGATCCTGGCCACTTCTTCCCATTCCAAGAAGAAACACACCAGCAGCGAACAGGTGGTCCAACCAGAGATGACTCGCACTGAAACAGAAACCAAGCACCAGTCTCATTTGTCCAGTAAGCTAAAATAAATACCTTTTGGGTGCTGGCAACAAAACCTGAAAACACAAACTTACCTGCTTGGGCTTGTAGTAGCCATGCTTGTCACAATTCGGGAGATAAAAGGTTGTGAACTTATCTCCTAATTGCTGCTGAGAGCTGGCAATCATATCCAGTGCTGCATGCAGTTCAACATGACAGGGACCCTTAAAGAAAAAAACAAAAACAAAGGAAAAACATTAAGACCCCTTATCATTTTTAAAATTATCTCTAGACCTCCCTTGCTTTAATTATTTCTCACTCAGCGAGACTGATGCGTTGTCTCACCTGCTGTACCAGTTTGTTGCGGATGGCGTTAACTCTGGCTTTCAAGCTCTCATGCATCTCAGCAGTGTCTTGGTGGTCAGAGGGGAGGTTAAGTCCTAACAGGTAGTGTGCAGAGTCATGTTCTTGGACTTCATCACCTGCTTCTAAAGGAATTTTGTAAAATGTATTTCATCAGAAATTGCTTTTCTTTTAAAGCTGTGGAAAAAAAAGACTACATTTCTTAGCATACATTACAAAAAAAACCAAAAAAAACCTGAAGCTTACCTTGTCCCTCGTCATCGGTGCACACTCCCTGTCCTCTGGTCAGGGCATGGAGTGGTCTGGCCTCACCCGGCCTAGGAGTGCAGCGGAGCCCCTCACCGCAGTGGGCTGTGTGAACACCACAGGAAGCACCTTTCTCTAGAGCACATGCCATGCAGCAACCACAGCCAGGCTCCCTCAGCACTTGCTTGCAGTCAGCAGAGACTGCAGGACAGTTGCTCAGCTTCTGCTGCGTACAAGGAGCGCAGCGGATGGGCTCTGGACCCACCACTGGGGATGAACTCCCCAAAGCCATGACGGCCAGAACCACTGCCGCAACAAATGTCAGCTTCTCAGAAAATTCAAGCATTGCTTTTAGTTGTGGTTCTTAAAAGTGCACCAATCAGCTGTAGCTTTTCTTCTTATGAGATTTCTGTGAAGCACTCGTATTTGTATGGAGCTGTGGCCTTTTGAGAAGTTAATCATTGACCACATATATGAAACATTTTTGACACAGATAGCACAAACAGTGGGTGACCCTGTGTGACGTGCACAGATCCATGCTTACAAGGTCTGCAGTAAATATTGACATTGGAACATAAAGAGATCTTACTTAAAAACAACTCTGCTCAAGCTTTACTTTTACAGCTGATGTCCTGAACATATTTTTTAGAGTACTACTGCTTAGATAAATCAATAAATACTGCTTAGATAAATCAATAAATATTAAATAACCTCCACATCCAAACTTTAAAGGGTTAGTCAAAGGTTATAATGATCTGTTTGTGGGACAACATGGTTATGGCTGCCATCTTTTGAAGTAATGCTGACCGATTGTCCAGTGACATTGTTTTGGCAATGACAAACTATTTTTCCCTTTGGGCTTGCTGGTGAAGGTTCATCCCTTGATGCAAGCAGATAACTAGGATCACTCCTCTCAGGGGTTGCATAAGCATGACAACATTGATTTGTCTGCTAGAATCACAACATGTTTGTTGACAGAAAAACGACCATAATTGGATATTTGTTCATAGATGCATTTACTAAAAACAATCTGTGACAATTGACAGATGTGTTAGCCTACGGTCATCTTCTGCTGTACACCAAATCTGACCCCAAACAATTTTTTGTGCAAGACGTTTTGAAAACTACCCTCTAATATGAAAGATTTAATCATTTTTGTAGCCGTTCATTATTCTCAATTACTTCTCTCCATTACTACACCTGTTCTCTATTCATCATTTTATGTCTTGTACCAAATGGTTGTAACCTTTAAGTCATTTGTTTTGGCACACAGCTCTGAGGTTTTAACAGAACAGATGTATTTATACTGATAAAATTACAAATATAGGTATTTTCATGATTTATCAGATGACTTCTCAGAGCAATTAGATTTTACTTAGTGGAAATGTAATCATATGGATTTCATAGACTTGAAGGCCATACTTTTCAGATTCCATCTTTAAAACATGTAGACAACATGCATCATCTTTCTTCCCCTTCATAATTATGTGAGTCTTTGTGTTATTTATCACCACATAAAATGATCCAAAAAAAACAATAAAAGGAAGTTTGTCGATATTGTTCTTAAACAGAAATGGGTATAATTAACAAACAAAGCTTTCACCTAATCTAAGCGTTTAACCTTTACAAACCTGCAATTCACCACTATTCCCTTTTAGACTTGGTCCAATTATGGGTTTATGAAAATATATTCCAATATGGACTATGTTTTTAAAAGTCATCACAAGGTACTCCGTGTTTGCTGACCATCACGCATTTGTCCCAAAAAGAATACAACATAAACAAGGCACAGTAAATATAGCAATTAAATCAGTATCTGTTGATACTTACAACATTTTAATAATTAATTGGCTACACAAATAGAAACAATTTGTGCTAAGCAAACTACGACACTAACAATGTGCCTGATGGTGCCAAACAAAAATCAAACTTAAGAGCTTACATGTCACAAACTAAATTTACAGTCCAGCAGAGGCAATCCTAACAGGGAAACTTAGCTGAAAATTGTACTCTGCATTAAGCAGTCGTATTTCTCACAAGTCAAATGTTACTCAACCACCAATTGATGAGTTGTTGCTTCGTCAATGTTGACCATCAGGTTCACAAGCCACTGAGGAAAAGGCTCCTGCTTTAAATAAAATAAGATAAGGTTGTCACAAAAAAAAAGATACTTTTAGCAGCATAAAAATCTTGAGAAATAAATTCTAATACCTGCACCTCCTTGTATCTTAAACGCTTTCTCTTCTTTGGCTGATGTGATTTTGTATATTTTTGCCACATAGCTTTGGAGACCTTTAAAGAAGACATTAGAAAGATAAACAAGTCTTTATAATCAAAGATGTCAAAGCTCACAAATATAAAGAGCTTGGTTAATCTCGCCTTTAATCTCAGCCTCCTACAACTCAATCTCCTCTCATACCCAAACACTGGCAGAGGTGCAGCTTCTTCGCATAGATCAGTAGAATGAGTGCTTGAAGCTGACACTGCAGAGGTTTCAGTTTCTTTCGTCTGTTCGTCGAATTGAATCTGAATCAAACTCTCCCATTTCCGAGAACCAGAAAGCCTCCCTGGTCTCCGAACCATCAGTGGAACATCATCTTCTTCCCTTTCATTTTCTGACAGTTCCTCCTCTGTCTCTACACCCACTTGAAATGGTAACTCATCTTCTTTTTCCACCTCCTTTTCTTCCTCTTCTTTTCTTCCCACAGTTTCATCTTCCTGCTCTGACTCCTCTTGAATTGGCTCCAGAACTTGCACCTTTTCTATTTTCTGCATTATGTTATGCTAAAAACACAGAACAACAAGCAACCAGCTCTGTGAATGCTGCTTTGTTTTCTTTTCTACATGAGAAGGTAAAACTTACGTTTTGTTTTGCAGTGTTCCTGCAGCTGGTTGATCTATATGAGGAATGGACATTTCTTTTTGTTAACTAATTATTGCAATCAGGTGTGGGCAGTTAACGAGATGGGAGATCTCTACGGTGGCCGACAGGTGCAAATGCGCAGCAAAAGAGAAAACATGCAAACAAAAAAAAGACACGCGCACAAATTAAATGCGGCAAACAAAAAGCAAATAAAATGCAGCAAACAAAAAAGAAAACACCCCCGAATGAAATGCAGCAAACAAAAAGAGAGACGCAAACACCCCCG